>PVLC010001480.1:0-141770 GCA_004027655.1 Graphiurus murinus | reverse complement strand
GAGGATCCTCCATACTGTTTTCCAAAGTGGTTGCACTAATTTGCAATCCCACCAACAATGTATTAGGGTTCCCACTTCTCCACACCCTCGCCAGCATTTGTTGTTGTTTGTGTTCTTGATAGTTGCCATTCTGATTGGAGTTAGGTGAAATCTCAAGGTAGTCTTGATTTGCATCTCTCTGACTGCTAATGATGTGGAATATTTCCTCATATATTTATTGGCCATTTGTATTTCTTCTTTTGTGAAGTGTCTATTTAGATCCTTTTCCCATTTCTTGATTGTGTTATTTGTTTTCTTAGCTGTGAGTTTCTTGAGTTCTTTGTATATTCTAGATATGAGTCCTCTGTCAGATGAGTAGCTGGCAAAGATTTTCTCCCACTCTTGGGTTCTCTGTTGAGGTTCTTGATAGTTTCCTTTGCTGCACAGAAGCTCTTTAGTTTATTGTAATCCCATATATTGATCTTCCTTTGGGTTGCTTGTGCTTTTGAGGTCCTGTTGAGAAAGTTTTGACCTGTGCCTAGCCATAGAGCATTTTTTTAAAAAATATTTTTATTAGTGCATTGTAATTATACATCATAATGAGGCTCAAAGTTATAGAAACATACATGCACACAGCATGTGGTAAATTTCCCTCCACATCTCACCCTCTTCTCCCATCCTCCCTCCCTCCTCGTATATCTTAGTGAGATTGGTAATGATACCTTCACATAGGGACATTATTTGAATCGTTTCTCTCTTCAGTTCTCCTCTTTCCCTTCCCCATCTCTCTCTACCAATCTCCTTCCACTATTTTACTGTTCTCTCTCCTCATTTATATGCAGTCTTTTTTGTTTTCTATTACTTCATTTTTCAAATGTCCAGTTCTTTTTTTTTTCTCATCATGAGCCCAAGAATATCTTCTACTTTGAAATTTTTCATTCATTTGAATTTTACTAAGGACTCTCTCTGTCACAAAGATACTTCTAAACATCATTAAAGTGTAAGAAATCCATATTTAGACTTGTTACAGAAATTTTATCAATGTCTAAAGAAGGTGTAAGATTTGTCTCTCCTACAGATTGAATTTTATTTTCAACTCAACCGGGACTTTCTATCACATCAGAGTATTCAGCTGGTCTTCATATTTTCAAGTTACTTCTTTTTCAGGTTGCTGTCCAATGCCTCGACCTTTTTATTTAGTGCCAAGTGTTCTCCAGTGAGGTCAATTGTCACAGATTTAATACTTTCTTCAGCCATTTGTAAAAAGTTCATTCCTTCTTACTCGCAGTTTAAAAGATTTCAAGATCAGACTGTTGTTTTTGTTCTCGTTCTTAGTGAAAACTCAATAACCTAAGTGGCCTAACATTCTTTCTAAATCTTAAACGTGATGGAAAACTTAATAATTTTCATGGCTAAGAACTAATGATGTATTTGTAATTAATACCAATGTATTATTGCAATATATTAATCTAGAGCCCAGAATCTGTAGTCAAAAATCTTGACTAGGAAACCAAAAATAAGTTGAGGGGGATACGGATTCTGCCCAGAGAATTAAAACTGGGGATTCCTAAAGGAATTGGTCAGACACTGCCTGAGTAGACTACCTATTTATTCAAATTATTTTTCTTCTAACCCTGTCTTTGTAGGGAAAGAGGTGTAGGGGTGAGCTCTAGCAAATTAAAATAATAATAATGAAATGAAAGGTTCTTCAACTTGGTCTGCTCTCAAGATTTTGCTGTTTGGTTGCATGGAGTTGAAACCAAATCAGTAAAATATTGGGATTTGCTCAATCGTCAGAGGACTAATGCGAAATCTATAACAAGATAAAAGGGAACTCTAAGCCTTGTCACACAGAGAGATCAAATTTCTGTCCTTATCTGGCATCTCTGGGCAGAAAATAACACAAGGGGGCCCACAGTTAGTGTGGCTTAGACTGAATTGAAAGGAAGGAGCGCTGTGATCAAAGAAAGAGGTCAAAACTTTACCAACATGAAAACTCAGACATTTGAATTCATGATAATTAGCTTAGAGTTCAGATGGTATCGTGCCAAAGGGATCTTGACTAGGTAATCATAAACTGAAAGTGATAAGGTTTCAGCCTAGAGAATTAAAATCTCAGATTCCTACAGCAACTGGCTAGCCAAAACTTGAGCAACGACGACTACCTTTTTTAATTACCCAAACCTGAAAGCTAAATCATTTGCTGCCCCAAAAACCAAAGGTCAAATATTCAATGATAACATAGGCTAAAGCTGTCTCAGATTCAAGGGAGCCATTTAGATGTAATCTGTGAGTTTAGTCTTCTACGTAGTAAGCACAACTATAGAGTTTGCCAAAGCCATGTGTTCCTAATTCAGCGAGGGCATGTAGACATTTAAAAAATAAAGACGAATGGGTATGAAATGAAAAAACAAGATATTTCGAGGTGATGTAGAGTTAGGCCACAGAGTTTCCTGAACGATTCCAGGTTCTATTAAAAAAGCCACTCATGCTGTCACACAAATTTCACATTAACTTTAGCCAAGCATCATTTATATAGCCATCTAATCCATCACGAATGCTACAGGGAATAATCAGCAGGATGAGAAGACACGAGCACGACTCAGGAGCGCTTCCAACATGCGAAAAATAAAAATGCCTGGATTATTATTTCAGCATAAACTCTTTAAATAATCCATTTTAAGGGAAATTTCTCATCGTAAATTCGGCAATAATTTTTTCAATTGGGCACCGAGAATAATGAATCAATCAACAAAACAGTTTGCTATTGCTAATCTCTTGACAGAATGACATATTGGGCCCCGTTTAAAGCACAGCATACCATTTATAAAGCGGGATTTATGTATAATTCGTTATGTTCTGACAAAACAAATGCCAGCAGAATACATAAGGAAATAATTCCTGCCATCCTTTGGGATCAGTTATCTCAAGAAAGAAACTATTCATGTTGGCACGAATGCCGCCGCCTTACAGTAATTATGTCTTTTGAATGTCACTGAATCAGAGACGGGACCAACTGCCTTGACCTACAATCCAGTTACACTACGCTCTCACAGGCAAACCCCTGCTTGAAATGCCTTCATTTTGCTACTTTCATGTCTCTTTGTTCTTTCCTATTGACTAAAAAGCTGCATTGCCTATGGATGCTTGATGAAGAATAAAATGGTGAAAGTAGTTAAAAATGAAATATCAATCCATCCTTTGAAGGAAGGATCGATGAGAGGGCGGTCTAGGTTTCTCATGGCAACATGAAGAACATAGGCGTGAAGAGAAGTGAAGCACTGTCAGGAAACCCGTCCTGTTGCCTAAAATAGAGGGCAGCCCATTTGTCTAAGTCAAAGGCTAAATAGCAATGAAAGTCGAGGAATATTATATTAACAGATTCGAGACAACAGGTTGATCACCAACCAGCCAGGATGGAAGGTGACTGTAGGGAGTGTGGTGAGGGATCTACAAGAAACACAAATGAGAAGTTAACCTCAGGCCGGATGCGGTGAGGCATGCTTGTAATCCCAGCACTTGGGAGGCCAGGACAGGAGGATCACAGGCTTGCGGCCAGTCTCAGCAACTTAGTGAGGCCCTCTGCACTTAGTGAGGCCCTGTTTCAAAATAAAAAAGAAGGAAATAGGGCTGGAGGTGTAGCTCAGGGATAGAATGTCCCTGGGTTCCATCCCAGTACTACAAAATAAAAAGAGGAGGAGGAGGAGGAGGAGGAGGAGGAGGAATAATGACAACCTCACTGAGTCTGAACACAGGACATCCAGACCTCATCCCTAGGCTGCCATTTATTAGAGCAGTTCCTGTCTCTGGCAAGAACCCAGAGGGCAGGTATTTGGGCCTGGGAAATGGGGAACACTAACTGGCTGCTGGGAGGTTGCCACTGGGCACCCAAATTCCAGACCTCACAGCACAATTAACATGAAGTCCCATTAGATAACTGACCTATGATAAATTAAATACGCCCTTCTCAGATGGTTTGAGAATCCAGAGTAAGGTTGGAGGCATTGTAGACAAAAGTAAAACCTACTTTTAATACAAAAAGTAAACCTACTTTTAGTACAAAAGTAAGGTTGAGAGATCAAGGTGCCCAACTCCTGAGCAATCTTCCACAATCTGTAGAAATCACCAACCCTTTTTGTTGTTGTTTTTTTGGTACTGGGAATTGAACTCAGAAGCCTTCTCTGCCTTCCAGCTACATCCCCAGCCCTATTTTCTTTCTTTCTTTCTTTCTTTCTTTCTTTTTTTTTTTTTTTGTACTGGGGATTGAACTCGGGCATTCTACCTCCGAGCTATACCCCCAGCCCTATTTTTTTTATTCTTTATTTTGAAACAGGGTCTCACTAAGTTGCAGAGTGCCTCACTAAGTAGCTGAGACTGGCCATGCACCTGGATTCTCCGGTCTCAGCCTACCAAGTACTGGGATTACAAATGTGCACCACTACACCTGGCCCCAGCTATATTATTTATTTATTTTTTTGAGGTACTGGGGATTGAACTCAAGGGCATTCTATCTCCGAGCTACACCCCCAGTCCTATTTTTTATTCTTTATTTTAAAACAGGGTTTCACTAAATTGTAGAGGGCCTTACTAGGTAGCTGAGGCTGGTTGCAAACCCAGATCCTCCAATCTCAGCCTCCCAAATGCTGGGATTACAAGCGTGCGCCACCACACCCAGCTTATTCTTTATTTTGAAACAGGGTCTCATTAAATTGTAGAAGGTCTCACTAAGTAGCTGAGGCTGGCCTCGAACCCATATCCTCGAGTCTCAGCCTCCCAAGTACTGGGATTACAAGCTGCACCATCACACCTGGCTACTCACCAATCTATTCAAAACCACCCATCTGCCTCATCCCCAAAGACCCCCCCCAAAGACCCGAGGTATCTGCTTCATGCCATAAATTATCCAGAAGAATAATTACAATGGCACATATGTGAAAAAGTTATTTTGAGTCTCATTTGATACTATCATAAAATGGTTACCCTGTCACATAGCAAATACTTAGTAAATGTTATATCATATGGAAAATATATATATATATATATATATATATATATATATATATATATTTGTCTAAATGTCTAGGAAAGTGACTGTGTGTGTGTGTGTGTGTGTGTGTGTGTGTGTGTGTTTGTTTCTTGGAAGGGTCACTTTTACCATAGAGAAATTCTATGCATAATAGTTGAGTTAAAGGAAATTCATTGAGAGGAAGAGACGAGGGTGCACTTGATGAAATATGCATAGATCTGCAATGTGGCAGTCCCTAATTGAGTAATTCCTGGGCTCCATGCTTTTGCATTATGCTGCCTACATACATTAAACATGGCAAAACTGTCGGTATCACTAATTCTGGAGATAATGTGTGCAGTGTTGCATGTCATTCAACTGACAAACAATTGGCAGGTAGCTTTTATAATAGCAAGATGGATTCTTGTATGGGATGTGTTGATTGCTTATGTCAGTCCCTTTGAAATTTAACAGCAGTCGTAATTAAAGCTGTAAATCTCTTCCAACTATAATTGGATTACTATTTATACCCATTGTCACTTTTTTAAACAGCCTGAGACACTGTAGTGGAGCAAGAAAGGTAAGGGTGGCAGGGAGGGCAATATGGTTTCCTTAAGACAATAATCACTGTTAAAAATTATCTGCCTGAGCGGAGTGTGGTGGCACGTGCTTGTAATCCCAGCACTTGGGAGGCTGAGACTGGAGGATCCAGGTTCACGGCCAGCCTCAGCTATCTAGTGAGGCCCTCTGCAACTTAGTGAGACCCTGTTTCAAAATAAAGAATAAAAAATAGGACTTGGGGTATAGCTCGGAGGTAGAATACCCCTTAGTTTAATCCCCAGTACCGCCAAAAAAAAAAATTATATATATATATATATATATATATATATATATATATATATATATATATATCTGCATGAGTTTAAAGACTGAGCCCTAAGGAAATTATTTCAGAGAGATGGCGCCATGAAGTGCATACCCCAAAGCAACTGACCTAGTTTTGTCCCTGGCCCCCCAAAGGTAGACTGAGCTAGTAGTCATCCCTAGCTATAGACAGGAGAACAAAATGAGATGCTGTGTAATGCAGAAAACTGAGTTCAGCATCTTGACTCTCATCAAATCACAATTCCCTCTCACAGCATCATTTTGCCGAGTGTGTAATCCAGTGACACTATGGAATAACACTGGAAATGCACTGCTCGGTTAGGATGCTGGAAGGTTGCTGAAGGTAGGCATGGGCTCCTCAGCCTTTTACCTTTCTCTCCGTGACCTTCTTGTTGCAGGCTAAATAAATAAATAGTAAAATCAAGCCAAGGACTTTATACTGTCCAGGGGCAACATTCTGCATCTGTACAAGAAGTAAAACATATGCGACACATCCCATATAAGAATTCATCCTGCTATTATAAAAAGCTACCTGCCAAGAGTACCTAGTGCATACAGTACTAGGTCCTTTCCACTCCCCCACCCCACCTCACTTAAAGCCTCTAAAACCTGCAGTCCATTTTGTCCTCTTAAACAGATGACCAGCGAATGGGACCAATGAGAACGGAGTGACAACCAGATGAGGCATTGTTCATTAAGTGGCAGTGGAACAGAGAAATGCATGTAACATGGGGTACTGTGGGAAGCATGTGAAGCAGAGACCATCCTCTGGCACTGAGGCTGTGGGGCCTCAGTCATGTGAGATGCATGGCTTCTCCATCACCTTCTGCATTCATTTCCATTTCCATATCTTATGAAAACGTTATACTAGATGATCTTTAAAGCATATCCTAGCCCTAAAGCCTATTATTCTTAATGTCTGCTGACTCCTATTTCCAGATTTGATATGTGGTAAAAGTCTTCCAGTGGGCTATTTTAAGAAAAGTATGCTAGCTAGTGACAGGATGTCACTATAGCACAAATAGAGCAGAGGTTCCAAATACTGAAAGTTAAAAAAAAAAGTAAACCATAAAATTACTAGAAGAAAACATTAGCTGCTTCCAAATATATCATCTTGGAAAAAATGAAAAATGGAAGGCATTTCTGAGTACAGAACCCAAAGGATACAATGGAAACTTTACAAAGTAAAGTAGCTGCATTCTATATGGTGAGAAACACTATATACATATATACATGTATATATGTGTGTGTGTGTGTGTGTGTGTGTGTGCATACACACGCACACACACATTTTAAATGACCAAACAGGATAAAAATCACAGTACATACTGCAAAACACCAATTATGTTCACACACAAAGAAATCTTACAAATGAACAGAAATTAACAACCAAAAGTGATGCAAATATTATTAAAGGCCACTTATAAGAAAGAAATATGAAGATCGAATAAACAGAAAAAATGTAATCAAATTCAGTCATGGTTAAAGTAATGCAAAGCCGGGCGTGGTGGTGCACGCTTGTAATCCCAGCATTTGGGAGGCTGAGACCGGAGGATCTGGGTTCACGGCCAGCCTCAGCTGGTTAGTGAGGCCCTCAAACTTAGTGAGACCCTGTTTCAAAATAAAGAATAAAAAATAGAGCTGGGGCTGTAGCTTGGAGGTAGAATGCCCCCAGGTTCCGAACATCCCCAGTACCGCAAAAAATAAATAAATAAAGTAATGCAGACTAAATAACTAAGATTACATTGTAATCTATTATATTTCAAATAAGTTTAATTATGCCTAGTGATTAGAATCGCCCATGCTCTTACTAAGTATGTTATGGTGAAACTTCTTAGGAGAGCAATTGAATCATAGTTATTGAAGTTAAAAGTAAACCTACTTTTAAATACAGAAATTCCAACTTAAAAATGCTTTCTACAAATATACCAGCACAAGAATGCAAGGATATATTTAGGTATAGGAATGTTAATTAAAGGATTGTGTATGACCCTCTCTGCCACCCCAACTATCTCCTGCCGTTAAAATTTAAGTAAACATTGCAAGACTGGTTAAATCGTTAGATACCTCTATTTAGTGAAATACACTGCTGTTGGCAAAAACACTGAGGCAGATATAAAAGTGATAATGTAGTTAACATAATGTATTGTCTAAGGGAAAAGTATATTACATAGCATCATGCATCTCAAACCCCCACTGTTATGAAAGAAATATACATATAGTTTATACAACATAGGCATGTTTTGTAGGAAAAACCAAATAATTAAGTGGTTGTATAGAGAGAGAACAGGATTTAGGGGGAGTGGTAGTTTTACATTATTATTTCACACTTTGCTAGGCTGTTTTATATTTTTAATTTACATAATTTAGTAAAAACTAATTTGTATTAAATGTGCAGTAAAACAAAGCTTAAAAGAACCATGATGTGACAAGGAATCATTGATTTAGAGGATGTCAGCAATCTGTGAAGGAGATTTGGGTATCAGAAATAATTTCAGAGCCAGGTCTGGTGGCCCATATCTGTCAACCCAGTACGTGGGAGGCTGAGACAGGAGGATCTCAGGTTCGAGGTCAGCCTTAGCAATACCCTGTTTCCAAATAAAAAAAAAATAAATTAGAACTGGGGGTGTAGCTCAGAGGTAGAATGCTTCTTGGCTCAATTCCCAGTACCCCTTACCCCTCTTCTACACACACACAAAGAAGGAACTTCAGAACACTGGAATTTACATTTTTTATGGATAATGATTTGAAATTAGATGTCTGATATTTATTCAGAAAGAGCAAATATGAAATCCCCACTCCTCACCCAAACACACATAGACACACACCTGAACTGATATTAGTGGAAGCCATTGAGTCTCAGTACCCTTTTTTTCCGACTGGCTCAGAGCTAGCCTCAAGATCCTTCATCCAAGCATTCACACAAAAAGCTGCTTCATTCAGTGTTGATTCAACCCTTGATTAGTGGACAAATATTGACCATAGATTCCTGAAGGACATTTTTTTTTCTTTTCTTTGGAAATATGAGATTTGGTCATTTCAATGTTAAATTCTTATGGTGACGTTTTCTTTGGATGAAACAGATGATTGAGAAAATATTTCAGTTACTCAACAGATGATAATTTCTCCTCTCTTCTCTGATCTTCATTACAGAGGCAGCCTAATGGTAATGGACTGTTCATTGAGATGTAGCCTATTAGTGATCTCTGCATCATGATGTAAGAGAATCCAAATTCTGCCTTTGTCAACAAGGTTTAGCCAAGTCACTTAACCTCTCTAAGCTTCAGTGAGATGCTGTTACCTATATTGGGAATAATAATACTTCCTCAGTTGATTATCTCTGCATTTCAAAGCACTAAAACATGAAAAATTGCTCAAAATACTCATAGCGTTATTCTTCTTTTATTGACCAGGTACCTTTGGGAAATCAGGAAATAGGACTCCAGAGTAGAAGAGTCTGTATTAATCTTAACATGGATATGAGATACTATATTCAAATAACCAACAATCGTATCACTTAAAGTTAAATCTTTCTAGCAAATAGTAAATCAGCAGTTGTATTTATTACCCATCGACTTTTCAGGTTGAACCTGAGGCAGCTTTAAATAAAAGGCACATCTGTTTGAAAATCGAAAAGTTAAGTTGAGGCATAGATAAAGAAAACAGAGTAATTGTATTAGAAAATCTGAACTAAGTGAAGATTGTTTGACACAATAAAATGTCATGTATCCTAAAAACAAAGGTTTTTTTGTTTGTTTTATTAGGTTTTTGTTGTTTGTTTTTGGTGGTACTTCAGATCAAACCCAGGGGCATTCTACCTCTGAACTACACCCTTAGCCCTTTTTATTTTTATTTTTTTGAAACAGGGTCTTGCTAGGTTGCTGAGAGTTTTGCTAAGTTGCTGAGGCTCTCCTACGACCTGGGATCTGCTTGTTTTAGCTTCCCAAGTGCTGGTATTACAGACATGTGCCACCATGCCTGGCTAATACAAAGGTTCTTAAATACTACTTTGAGAAAGTTCTGTTTTATTGCACTTAATTTCTAGAAAATTGAAAATGTGGCTAATAGTGAACATGAGTTCAACATTAATTTATGTGTCTAGGTGGTAAATAATACAAATTTGTCCAAGAAAAGTGAAACTCCCATAACTAAAGTTAGAGCATCTCCCTATAGACAAACCAGACTGTGGAATGTTCAATCTTAAGAGTTGCATTGATTGGGGGTGGAGATGTCACACACAGGTGGCTAAAGTGTTTGGATGTGCTATACTTAGATTCTCAGAAGCACTCATCAATACAGCCATTAACTGTGAGATGTGTTCAAGTGCAATTAAATATTAATAACAAAGGATCAAGGTTTGTGAACCATATGCTTGTTGTAATATAAACTACAGCAAAGATAAGAATGCCCATATAATACTTTGGTTGTCATGCACTTGCATTCTTACAGACATAAATGTTCTTGAGTAGGAAAAATGTGAGAGAGTTTCAGCGGGGACATTGGGAATTTCCCATCAGAAAGTGTTGCATAAGTAAATGTTATGATTTAGCTATGGAATGTCCCCCAGAAAACCTCATGTGCTGGTAATGCAGACTTGTTCAGAAGTGAAATAATTGAATGAGGGCTCTAATCTCACTGTGAACAAATCCACTGATGGGTTCACAATTTTAGTGGATTTACTAAGTAGTAAATGTGGGCAGGTAGGGTGGAGATGGAGGAGGCAGGTCAGTAGTGGGTGTGTCCTTGGGGACTCTCTATCCCTGGTCTCTTGCTCTCTGTCTCTCTCTTTCCCGCTGTGCTCTGCCATAAACTGCCACCGTGATGTTCCTGCCAATCAACCATGGAGCCAAACATCCATGGACTAACCCTTTGAAACCTTGTCAAGTATTTTGGTCGCAACCCAATATAGTAAATGTGATTACTAAAAAAAATCATAAGCAACCTAATATAGTCAATATGATTCAATTTGTGTGTCATGTTGAAAAAAATAGGGTGAGTGCGACTGCTTCAACACATGATCTTGCTTGAATAAGTATAACATGAGGCCATCTGAAGGTCTAAGATGACATTTTTCAGATTCATTCTATGAGGAGGATACTGCTGCTTACTCCTGATTCGTTGGATATTTACTCAGTTCAAAACATGAGAGTATAAATGCATATCCCATTTTGCATGAGGAGTATGTGTTTAGAAATGATATCATTGTCTTAGCCCTTTTTGGCTGCTATAACAGAATTCCATGAAGGAGGGAGCTTATAAATAATGTAAACTTATTTCTCAGAGTTCTGGAGCCTGGGAAGTCTGAAAGCATGGCACCAGCAGATTCAGTGTCTGGTAAAGGTCCAAATTCTGCTTTTTAGATGGTACCTTCTAACTGTATCCTCACATAGTAGAAGGAGGAAAAGCAGCTTTTGGAATCTTTTTTTATAAAGAAACTAGTCTCACAAGGGGATTACATACCAAGGTCCCCACCCCTTAATACTATCACATTGGTGGCTATGTTTTCAACCCATGAATTTGAAGGGAGCATAAACATTCAGAACACAGCGATCATTAACCAATCTAGTTCTATGTGGTATCAGAATAGAATAGTCACTTAATGTTTGCCTTTTCCCAGCTGTAGATTCTGCCAGCTGTAGTTCACATCATGGTTGACAAATCCTCCCATTTATACTAAGGAAGCATTTTTTTTTTTTTTTTTCGGTACTGGGGATTGAACTCAGGGGCATTCTACCTCTGAGCTATTCCCCCAGCCCTATTTTTTATTCTTTTTATTTTGAAACCGGGTCTCACTAAGTTGCGGAGGACCTCACTAGGTAGCTGAGGCTGGCCGCGAACCCAGATCCTCCGGTCTCAGCCTCCCAAATGCTGGGATTACAAGCATGCACCACCGCGCCCGGCTCAGGAAGCATGTTTTAATGTAAGCAAACTTCTACCAATCCATTATTGCCCACTGGTCTTGCCCACTACATAATAAGCCATCTCTTGAAGGTATCTCAAGTTACCAGAGGACTTGCATCAGATATAATGCCAACTTCTTTGTCTTAGTTCCAACACTATCACTTTTATCAATTTTTATGAATCAAAATGTTTTCCAAGCTGGGTGTTGTGGTGCATGCTTGTAATTCCAGTACTACAGGAGGATCACAGGTTGGCAGTCAGCCCTCTGCTATTTAGTGAGACCCTGTTTCAAAATAAAGAATAAAAAATAGGGCTGGGGGTATAGCTCAGAGGTAGAATGCCCCTGAGTTCAATCCCCAGTACCACCAAAACAAAAGCAAAAACAAACAAAAAACTATTTTCCAGAATACAAATAAATGGTGGAAAGAGAGACCCAGAAGAATAAACAAAACTAATTTCATTTTATTTAGAAAATTATAAAAAGTGCCAATTGGCCAAAACTGAAACAAATCTGTTGCCCCCACCTGCTTTTCATCTCAGTATATGATACCACTATACTTCCAGTTGCTAGAGCCAGACAAGAAGTTATGACTGGTTTTACTGTAATATGTCCCTATGCCCGATGGACTCTGACCTCAAAGTCTATGAATCTGCTTATTTTTCTCTGCCTTTGTCAGCTGAGTCACTGTCACCTCTTGCCTGGATGACATCAGGCAGTTCCCAACTGGCCCTTCCTGTTCTATTATCACCTTGCTTTGGTCCATTCTCCACAGAGTAGCTGAATGATCTATGAAGCATGAATCAAATTATGTCACTTTCTTACCTACAATCCCCAAATGGTTTTCCATCACAGTTGGAATCAATCTAAACTCCTTATCATGGTCCGTAAGGCAGAGCACAAACTGAACCCTGCCAGCCTCTCTGATCTCCTGGTGGAACGGTCCCCTCATTGCTGTTGATAACAACAGGAAAGTTTGTGGTTGGAACCACACACGTTCCCACCCAGTCAGAAAAGGCAAAACCCATTTGCCTATACATAATTTTCCACTCTTATAAAAATATTAAGAGAGAAATGACCTATGAGTTAAAGAACTAGGTAAACATCTTTTACCTTTGATTCAAGTATTTTTAAAGCATTTCTGTCTCCCCAGAGGATACTCCTTGGAACCACACCATGTTTTATGTGTCCTTGGAGTCTTGACTGCTCTAAGTAGAACAGTCACGTCCCTGTTGCCTCATCAGGCTCTTTCCAAAAATGGCCCCATTCTTTTATATGCTCTGCTAAATATTTAAAGAAATGTGTTTGTAAAAAGCAAGGGAAATATTACTTTTAAGTTGCAAAGTGCTGCCTCTCCATTTTTGAACCACTGCCATTCAGCATATGGAGCTTTAGTAGTGTAGTAATAACCCAATTGTTATAGCAATACTAGAAAGCTAACTTTTTAGTAGCTAATGATTTCTCTTATAATCTAATCTTAGGAAAGTAATTATTTGATAGGGAACAGCAAGTATTTTACCACCTTATATCCTCTGCATCTTTTAGGTTCCCAAGTTTTAGAAAATTAGCAAAAAGCCAAAAAAAAAAGAAAACTTTTAAAAAATTCACATAGCTCAAGAAGTTGGTTAGCCGGGCGTGGTGGTACACAGTTGTAATCCAGCATTTGGGAGGCTGAGACCGGAGGATCTGGTTTCATGGCCAGCCTCAGCTACCTAGTGAGGCACTCCACAACTTAGTGAGACCCTGTTTCAAAATAAAGAATTTTAAAATATAGGACTGGGGGTGTAGCTTGGAGGTAGAATGCCCCTGGGTTCAATCCCCAGTACCGCAAAAAAAAAAAAAAAAAAAAAGAAGAAGAAGTTGGTTGATACTCAATAGCTCTTAGCAAATGTTGGTTTGATGAGTTAAACTGAAATGAATCACAAACACATGAACTAAATTTCTCTCGACGAGAATTTAAGCTTAAAATTGAAGGAGGAATGCCTTTTGGAAAAATATATTATGGTTTCTACCACAAGCCAAACATTTATATAATAGTTTCAGCTGTTTCACAGTCTGTAAGCACATCTAGATTCATTCAATTCTATGAACATTTTTTCAATAAATAAAGGTTTTGGAATCACTTAGAATAGCTCAATATGAAAAATATCTCATTTTCTCAGCAGAACAGATTCTCAGGCATACCAAAGACCTTTGATATTTCTAGCATATGAATTACTAAATATTACTTTAAACAGATAGGGTAGATAATGTCTTTTTATTCATTCTAAAAGGATAATAAATACACACATTTGCAAGCACCCAACAGACACAGAGATTAACCTATAAAGGAGATGAATAAACATATGTTACTTTAAAACATTGGACAGTGGGAAAATCACACTAAGAAAAAATAAAGGTTATTTGATGGACTCTTAGATTTCAGAGTTTGGGTAATCATATTTGAATTTGAAATAAGTGTAAATGTTGACTCTGTAGATCAAGTTTACGGAAAAAAATGTTAGTGGGATCAGATCTTGAAATACAAAACACTATCAGAAAGAATAAATTTACCATAGTTCATCTGAAAACTTAAGTCCCCTCTTCTCTTAAGAGTAAGCTTCCCTGAGTTCTCCAAAGAGCTTAGTAACACTAAGCTCAGAGCTCACCTCATTTTGCTGAACTTCCCTCTCGGGGTAGACCTGGTGAGCCACTAACACTCTGGGTTTCCTTTGGGTTGGCTCTAAAAATAGGAGATAATGTCATCTGCCATCACTACTCAATTGTTGTAGAGCCAATATCCTTCTGGTTTCAAAACAGTTGGAGGCCATTTGTATGTCAATTACCAGTGATGTTGTACCTTGGAATCTGGGAAGGATGGAAGATGTAATCATTTGTGGGCATATTGATCTCCCAATTTACTGCAATTCTAGGAAGGCAGGAAGATATTTTATTATTATTATTATTTTTTGTCTCATTGCCCATTCTACTCCCTAGTAGTAGGAAGTAACTTCAAATTAGCAATAAGAGAATTAAATGTTTCACTGTTATGCGCGGAAGGAAACAAAGTATTGTTTTTTCCTTGTCATATCTCATGACATCCTTCCTTTCTTTCCTTGCCTCCAGTATCAAAGATAGAAATTGATCACTGCACCTTCCTGTAAATCCTTAAACCTTATAGGCAAATTCATTCACATATCTAAGGAGAGCTTAAGATTTACACTGCCACTCTAATTTCACGCTCACCTCTTAGGCAGGGATTTTGAAATATCTATCTTAATGAATTCCGTGTCTCACATGCACAGAGAAACTTATAGTTAATCCTACTTAAAGTGCTATCTAGTAGGGTTTCATTCAAAAGATCTTCATATTTGTCAAATTAAAGACTATTCCTTGGATGATTTTTTTTTTTTACTACTTAGACATTAGCTCACAAACCAGAAACAGGTCTAATTTTAGTATGGAAGAAAGTAGATTTAATTTCATAACGGATACCCTATTTGACCAGTAATTTCAGTGTTGTTAAGCTTTAAACTATAAGTGCCATAGTTGTTAAAACTGAAATTTCAATTCTGCTTAAAAAAAAAAAACTGAATTTCAGAAATTTAAAGTGTGGGAGTTAAGGATCAATAATTTGTCAAGCTAGGCTATACCCTTTGGCAGTTTCATACTGAAAAGTTAGCAATTGCCAATAAAATTTAATTCCACTATACATAACCCAATGCAAACTTCCAAATACAAATATTTATTAGTTGATGGTGGGCATATTTTTGTGTCTTCCTAACTTGATTAACATATACCATGCACCTTGGATTACAAATAATGGATGCCATCTTTTAACCAGTTTTACTATTAGACAACACAAAGGTTAGCCCTTAAACCTAACCAGTCTTATTATAATAGTACGTTTTCTTGGAAAAGTTAATGTGAAATGCAATTGATTAATTAAGTAGGAAATTTTGCATGGGCAAATCTTAAGAAAAAGATGGCAAATACTGGTTAAAATATTTATGTTGGTTTGTTTTGGGGCTTTATATTCTGTTTCATTTATCTATTTGCCTGTTAATTCACCAATACCAAACTGTCTTGACTGCTGTAGTTTTCTAGTGAGTGTTCAAGTCAGAAGTCTTCAAAAGTATACTTAAATTGCTAGGCATGGTGATGTATCCCTATAATCCCAGTACTTGCAAGGTAGATACAGGAGGATAGCAAATTCGAGGCCAGCTTCAGAAATTTAGTGAGGCCCTCAGCAACTTAGTGAGATCCTGCTTCAAAATAAAATATAAAATAGGGCTTGGAGTATAGCCCGGTGGCAGAATGCCCCTGGGTTCAATCACTAGTACCACAAAAATAAGCAAGGGAAAGAAAGGAGGAAGGGAGGGAAGGAGGGAAGGAAGGAAGGAAGGTAGGGAGGCTCAGAAGAAGAGTATCCCTAGGTTTAATCTCCAAGACCACACAAATGCACACACACAAAAATGTTCATTTCTGTTATGTGTTTTTTACCTCTAACATTTCATATTATATCTTAGAATTGCCAACTCTTCGCTTGCGTTGTCTCTATATTTCTGCATGCTATGTCATCCATTAGATCCCTCAGCATATTAATAATTGTTGCTTTAAATTCACCATCTGGTAATCCCAACATCTGTGCCATGTATCATGCCTCTCAAACAGTGTTTTTTGCCCTTTAGTATGTCTTGTAATTCCTTCTCGATAGCCAAACCTAAAGTACTGGGTCATAGGAACTGCTATAAATAGGGCCAGTAACATGGTAGCAAGTGGGAAAGGATAAGCATTCTATAATTCTATATTTACATTTCGGTCTTTTAGTGAGCCTGTGCTTCTGGACCATGAAACAGACTTCTTGGTTCCCTCTCTCACTGCTGTTGAGTATATCCTGTCTCCCAGGTCAGTTAGATTGTGGTAACTAGTTAGCCTCTGGCTTATTAGATTCTCCTCAGGGCAAGTCTTGTTAAGAATACAAATTCTTCAGCGTGTTTCAAAATGGTTTCCTTTCCTCTCCCCCTGCTGGAAGCACTAGGGAATTGACATTCATGATGAGAACCAGGTCGTGGTCTCAGAAGAGATGGTCCCAAAAGTGTAGGGGCCCTGGGATGACAGTATTCCTTGGGTTTTGTGATTTCCAGAGTCACAAACAGTCCAGATTTTCCTGAGCCGCCAGAATTCCCTCAGAGGTTTCTGCTTATGGTTTTCTGCTCTGGTAAATGATGACTCTCTGCAGGGGAAAGGGAAGGGGGGATAGTTCATCTTGTCTTGTGACTTCACTTTTCTTTCATATATAAAAAGAGCTGTTGATTTTTCCATTTGTTCAAGTTTATTTGTTGTTAGGATGAGTGATGACTTCCAAGCTTCTTTTCCAAGGATTTTCAAATGTTGAGTGCCATGCACCCTGATGATTTCTCTTGCAATGTATTAATTTGATCCAACAGCTGAGATCCAAGTAAAGCCAGGTATAAGGTGCTCAAAGACAGCAGTTTTTCTTATAGTACTTAAGCTTTTCTAAGTATCACACATTTTTGTGATTGTCTAAGGCAACAAATTAGTTTCTTTTAGTTGTATGCTATGCCTTCAACTATTTTAGAACCTCATTCAGATACTTTAAGAAATGGACATCAAGGTGAATTCTGTGCAGTGGTAAATTTTAAAAAGAAAGAGAAATTTCGCTGTTACATTAGGGACCTATAATTATAATGTCACCATATGGTAGCACCCAAGCTACTTGTGAACCTATCTATTCAGATAAATGTCAGCTGTCAATTGGCCACAAAGATGTCATGCGAAGAATCCGGTCTCTTTCTGTGTTTCTGACTCTCATGCATATGGGAGAAATAAAAGCTCTCAAGGAAATACACTGTTCTATGTAACCCTGTTACTCTGCCAGGGAGGAGCATAAGGTAAAGTCTCAAGTTACTGATACGTAATACTCTGAAGCTCTGTAGGATCTATGTTCTTTCAGCAATTCTTCTCAAAATAATACGCGCATTATTTCTTTGAAAGGATTTCTGACACTGGACTTGGGTTTTTATGTGACCTCTAGATGATGCTAAGATGCTTTAAACCAGGTGGCAATTAGCAGTGCATTAGCTCAGAATTATGGGTTAGCTTTAAGAAGTCAGTTGTAAGCTGTGAGCGGGGAAAAGTAAGATCTCATCATGGAATGACTTTTTTTTTTTAGTTCCAAAAAATCTGCTGGATGTGGAATATTTAAGAAGAGTTTTAGAGTCTCACTGTTTATTTTTTTCCCCCATCCTGATAATGATTGAGTAGTTGGGGCCCTCCATTAAAACATTAGTACTTAGACTATAAAATTTGGTAGTCGTTCTCAATTGAAAATTACACCAATAGTTTCCTACTTAGAATGTTTCAATTTACCAAGACTTTTTGGCTTTACCATGGTATAAAAGCAGTATACATTCAGTCTAAACCATACTTGGAATTTTGGCTCTAGAACATCTCCCAGGCAAGTGGCATGCTCTGTGATCCTCTGGCAATGCTGAGTGACAGCAGCCACCACAGTGCCCAGTGAGCCACTTGGTCACAAAGGGAGACAACCGACACCCCGACAGTGTGCTGTGGTGCTAGCTAGGACAGTCAGGAGATTCGGGCACTGAATATTTTAAATTCACCAGTTGTCTGTAAAGGTATATGTCCCTACCCTACTCCTCAAATGCTAGAATTAAAAATCCAGATGCATTAAGTGGCAATCTAATAAAAATAGGTACAGTTGAATGTGATTCAGAAACCATGAGTGAGTACCTTTCCTGTAGCAAAAATCAACCAAGGACAGGAGGCCCGGTGCCTTTGGTTCCTGTACACACTGTTCAGTGTCTCTGGACGCACATGAAACTATGTTAAACATATTAATTATTGATAGTCATGGGCCATTTGGGGGGAACATTATAAACTTATTATCTTAATTCTTTTGTTCAAGTAAATTTCAGTTAAGTGTTTCTTTTCTCCTTCTACTTGCATGTGCCCCATCTATACCTAATGAGCAAATGTATAGTATAACAATTCATCAGATAATCACTAAAAATTCAAAAGGCACATTGATATTGAAACCAATTCCAAGTTTTACAAACTTTAGGGAACAACATTTATAGATGAGTCATTGCAGGAAAAAATAAGTAGTATAGCAGCCAGGCAGGGTAGCACACGCATGTAATCCCAGTACATGGGAGGCTGAGACAAGAGAATCCAAGTTTGAAACCAGCATCAGCAACTTAGTGAGACCCTGTTCCAAAATAAGAAATAAAATAGGGCTAGGGATATAGGCTGGAGGTAAAATGTCCCTGGATTCAATCCCAAGTACTTTAAAAAAAAAAAAAAAGTAGTGTAATATGGTCTTTCCCCACAAAGACATAGGCATGTCTTCAAAATAAACTCTGAGGCTCTGAGTGTCTTGGCTTTCTTGCTTTGGCAGAGGCCCGAGTAAATTAAACAGTTAGATATTCTGTTGGACAAGTACAGATAAGAGAAGAATACATTTGTCTCCACCCTCCAATATCAGTAATGCTATTTTGCAAACAATTTCAGACTTAAATTAGCGGCATGTATGTTATCTATATCTGTTTAAGCAACATATAATTTATAGTTTATCGAGAGTAGTTGAGAGGATTAAATAAATTAACACACGTAAAGCACTTAGAACAAAGCTCAGCCTGGTACACAGTGCGATCTCAAAGACTGATAACTATTTAAATCATAACAAGAACAGAGACTACAAGATTATTTTAGCTAAAGCAATTCAACGGGCGATAAAGTCCGGAATGGCACCATGGAATGAAAACCGAGGAGAAATGTCCCTGCGTACTGTTGGAACATTTTGAATGCACAACTCTCCCTCTCTGTCCCTCAGGAGCTTAACTTAATAAATAAGAGGACAAAAGTCTGGCTCTTAACTCTGTCAGAGTCTATCATAAGACATTACTTTCATATCGCACATGACAGTTCACCAGTGTATAAAGACTTCTGTCCCCAAAGGAGGACGGCATGATAGTGCAGCGGGAAGGAGCACGCACCTTGCTGACCTTCTGCTATGAAACAATTCAGCATGGGTCAGAGAGGAGGAATGAGAATTTTCATGCACACTTTATGAAGTGAACTTATCTTGACTCCAAGGAAATTTCTGAATTTCATTTCAGGAATCCCAGCATAACAACAGCAGTTGGAGAATTTTCATCAACCAATGAGCCTGTCACCTCACTTTAAAGAACTCACATGTGTACTGTTTATGACAATCGGCTATCATAAAAATATGCCCTCCAGAGAAGTGAGTTGTTTAACAAAAACCAAAATTCTAGGGAGAAAGTCCCCAGAGCTATGTTCCGCAATACAATTGCTTTGACTTGAAGTTCAGAGATTGTGGCCAAAGCAAAGACACAGTTATGTTAGCACTATTAAATAAAGGGTCTCTACTTGACTTTGGACCTACATTTTTACTCCCGAGATGGTTCCAAAATCCTCGGCTAACTATAATTTTCAACTTAACAGATAGTATTCTCAACTTTCAAAGTCAAACAACAATGAACAAAACGTTCTGATCTTCCCCACTAAAGAGATGAAGGAAAGAAAGCACATGGTTGTGGTAAGAAAGGGAATATAGTGTGCAGAAGCCAATACTTTTAAAAATAACTATTATCTGCAGGTACCATGACAGGCAGGCGCTTTTTTTTTTTTTTTTTTTTGGTGGTACTAGAGATTGAACTCAGGGGCATTCTACCTCTGTGCTACACCTCCAGCCCTATTTTTTATTCTTTATTTTGAAACAGGGTCTCACTAAGTTGTGAAGGGCCTCACTAAGTTGCTGAGGCTGGCCATGAACCTGTGATCCTCCTGCCTCAGCCTCCCACGTACTGGGATTACAAGCGTGTACCATCATGCCCAGCTCAAGAAAATAATTCTTAAGGAGAGATCTTGTTAACTGTGTCTTAGAAATTAGAAAATTGAAGTTCAGAAAGATGAAGGAACACGGATAACTTCACAGGACTGGTTTGTGGCTTATGTTCTGGGATGAAAATGTACAATCTCCTCTGAATTCTTCTACCAAGCAGCTATACCTTCAGGAAGCCAAATCATTACTCTGGCCAATGTCCTCACTTGGACCATGAGGAGGTTTTGGTAGCGCAGCTCTGTGGTGGTTCTTATGATCATGCTCTTTTGTGAGCCTATCCTTGAGAGTGGGGTGGACTTAGGATTTATTTCTGACCATCAGAGCACAGTAAATATGACAAGAGAGACATGATGACAATGCAGCATCATCATGTGATGAGAGTCTGGACCATTTTGAAGAAATGAGCTGAAATGCTAGCTGCTACATGGGAAAGGCCATACAGCAGAGAGTAGTCTCTGGCCAACATATAGCAAAATAAAATTTAAAAAAATGACAAAAAGCTAAAGACCCCTGATGGCCTATAAAAATCTGAATGCTGAGAATAGCCCTGTGAGCTTAAGAATTGATTCTCCCTCTGTTGGGCTCCAGAAGAGAATGAAGCCTTAACAGATTCTTGATTCCAGCTTTGCAAGGGGTCAGCTAAGCTGTGTTCAGATGTTATCTGTGACCATGCTGGTTCCGGATGTAATGGTTTGGGAATAGAATGCTCCCATAAACAAGGTAGCAGTGTTGGAAGTGGGGATTGGTTGTATTCTCGGCACTGGTGGCTTGGGCTGATAGGAGAAGGTGGGTCCCTGAGGGTTTGGCCTTGGGGATTATATATTGTTTCCTCTTCCCTTGCTTCGGGCCTCTATGATGGGAGAGTGACACCTTGCTCTCTCCCTCTCTCCATTTCCTGCTCTCATGCCCTGAAATTCATGGTCCCCAGTCTCACATAGGCTGAATCCAGAACTTCTAAGGAAACAGAGCAAATAAATCTTCTTTCCTCTAAGTTACATGGTCAGGTCTTTGGATTATAGTAGTGAGAAGTCTGACTAAGACAGTTGGCTTTTTAAAATAAGGAAACTTAGTATGTCCCATGGGGGGAAAAAATTGTGAAGATATTAGGCAAATTTCATGGAGAGCAGCTCAACACTGAGGATTCTATATCCTCACAATTCTCTCTCTCCTCAGCTTAACATCCACCCACCCTCGTGATCATAAAATGGCCCCATTAGTTCCAAACTCAGCAACCAAGCACCGAGATATCTAGAAGCAAAAGATGGATGGTCTCTTCATGTCCCTTCTAAGAGCAAACCTTTCTCACAGTCGCTCCCAGAAGAAGCCCCTCACATCTTCCTGATCACAGTTGGGTTCTATGCCCACCTTCAGACTCATTAAGAAAGGGAGGCCAAGCACTCATGTTATCCCCTGCAGCTGGGGACAGAAGGGCACGTTGCACTGGGTCAGAGCGGGGAGTTCTGGACAGGTCAACATCCTTAGGTTTTACCAGCCAGAAGGAAGAAATACGGAGTGATTGAGGGCAGGCAATAGTGGTATCCTCAGCCATAGCAAAAGTCCCATTGGCTTTAATACCTTATGATCCTATGACTAACCCATGTAAAAAACCCAATTTGTATTTTTTTAAGCACCTCTGGCACTATATATATGGCAGGGTATAAATAAAAGCAGTGCCTTTCTTTAAAGTGTATAATTTAATGGAAAAGGATAGGCCTACATCTAAGGCTTCATTTTGATTACTTTGGAGATGCTGTGGACACGAACATGCTACCCATGCTCATGGCCTTCATATCTTCCAGGAAATTAGGTGCAAATAGGGGCGACCAAGAACTGCACATGTCTGACACCCTAGAATTGCACTGTTCAATAAACAAGCCAGTAGTGTATGTGGCTATTTCATTTTGAGTATAAGTTCATTAAAATCGAGTAGAAGCAAAATTCAGTTTCTCAGCTGCACATTTCCTGTTTCAAGTACTCACTGGGCATCTGTAGCTAGTGGCTGCCATACTGGAAGTACGGACACAGACCTTCTCCATCTCAAGACATTCTAATGGATAGCACTGCCCTAGAGCTTCAAGAATCCTTAAATCAGCTTCAACAGGAACTCAAGCATAGCATCTCACCGGCCTGCTCTTGCAGTTACTGCTCTTTGCTGTAACTGCTGATAGTTTTTAGACTCTCCCTATTAACTCTCAAACTATTCACTGTTTCAAGTACCCATGTCTGTCCTCCTTATAGCCAAGGCTTCAGTCGTGATCAAGGCTGTTTTCATAAGGCTACCAGATAAGAAAGCTGACCAAGGAAAATAGGCTTCCATGGACACTTAAAGAACAAATGGGCAGGCTTGACATGACAATGTGTTGGAACAAGCTAGGAAAAGTAGGAAAAGGAACAGTCTTGCACGTCGATTTCCCTTGTCAATGCACTTCTTACCATTTCTCAGGCTACTTAAGGTGTGAGGGGGCAGTTTGATGGCTAACAGGTGCACCCCTCTAACTGAGCACCCTGAGTGGTGGAGACAGGGCATCTATTGGGTACTCTCCCCTCCTGAACTTGAAACTGCTCAACAAAGGTATGGGTGGAACCATTGTTTTGGACTTAGCTCCTGCACCAAGCCCCAGAAAACCAGAAATGGAGTCACTCTTACTGAACACCAGTTAAGCAGACTGAACTACAAAATGGGCCTCTTTCCCCAAATAAATAAACGCAGGCGATTCATAGCAACCAATTAGAAGGGGCATTCTTTACCCGAGCAATCAAGATAAGAAAGATTTCTGTGTTATGAGGAAAGTAACTTTGAAATGACCAATCTGCTTTTCATTCCTTATTTTCTGCTTTTTCAGCCCCTTTCTGTCTACTAATCTGGCCTCCTTTGCTCAGCTCATCAAAACACTCATTTTATTGTGCAGAATGCTGAGTTGCCTGATTTTAGGACTACAAATAAAAGCAAATTGACTTTTTCTTTTGACAGAAGGAAAACTCTACCTTACATATATCCTGACAATGTTGACAAATGTCATGGGTTCTTGGGGAGAGGAGTGATGTAATTTAATTGTGGCATCCTATCTAAATTAAATCATTTAAGAGCCAGGAAGAGACACAGGCTTGAGGACTCAGGTCTTGGGGACCTACTGGTATGTGTATGCTGGGAATCATCTCTACTTACTTTAATTAAGGATTTCTGTGAGATGTCATGAGCTGTTACTTCATTTAGCCTTTGGAAAAAATGGTAGAGACACATTATCACCTTGTCCTATGGTTCTTTTGAGTCATCTTCACCTCTCCCTTAGCTCAAAATAATGTTGTCAGTTCAAACAAAGATGTAAATGAGGAAGATTAAAAAGTGACAATACTTTTCTGGTCAGAGAAGCCAGTATCTCAACAACTCAAGGCAAATGGCAGGTGTTAAGTGAATTTTATAAAAATACACGCAGGAAATGGGCAAAGGATGAGGAGGATCTGCTGTGGGAAGCTGGATGGATGGCTCAGTGGGCGAACCCTAGTAGAAGTTTCCAGCACATGCAAGTCTGCTAGGCTCCCAGCCTGGAGGAGTCTGGGAGACCGTGGAAGTGTCTCAAAGGAAGGGAGAGGAAGCAAGAATAAATGAGTAAGCAGATTGCAGAAAAGCAGAGAGAGCTTAGACTCCGCTCCCCACAACACTTGCCGCATCTCAGGAGCTCGCAGCAATGTCTGATGCACAGAAATGTGGCAACAAAAATAGAAATCTGAATACTAAAGAAGTAATGGAACATTTCAAGATGACACTACAGTCCCCATTTGTTATAGTAATCTTGTTTTTGCTTTCTGGTGACCCTGATGAAAATCAGATGGGGAAAGGAACCAATTGATTCTGGATCCTGTTGGTTTATTTTACACTCACTGAATCACGTGGCCCAGATAATCTGAAAAACAACTGGGGCAGCAGGACACTGGAGAGGTGAACTAGCAGGTCATGAATTCCCCTATTGAAAGGGCTCAGCCCCGGGCAGCTTCACACCTCACTTTGCATTTTCCTCTCCTTAGTGAACTTGGCGAACCCCTGTCCTATCATGGAATATATATGTCTTTACCAGAGTTATTTTTTTAAGTATAACAATAAATTGAAATAATAACAGTGATGGCCATGGAGGCTGCCAGGGCACATATTCAAAAGCTACAATCCTCTGAGGCTAGGAGGAGCCAAAGGGCGTGTTTGTGTTGGCTCCGGATCCCGCTGCAGGCTGCCTGAGGTCGCCAACTACATTTCTGTCAACAGAGAGAAACTATTATAACAAAACCCATGTTGATCAGGAAGTGTGACCAGAGTAAGAGACATCGAGGAAGTGCTGTCTTTACAATGCATTCTGAAAACGTGTCCTGAGTACTTCGGTGGCCATAGGAAAATCCCACTTCTTCAGGCTGTCCACCTGCAAACCTCCGACCAGGCAGAGGGGGAGGTAAGATCTGCCTGGAGAGCCTCTCTGGTGGGTGAGCTGGGCATGCTCAGCACCTCAGAGTGTGAATATGGTCATAAATCTCTTTTTTCACCTTCTTGGCTCTCTCTCTGTCTTGAAGTCCTTGATTGCTTTCTATGTTTTCCTTTTCAGACTTTCAGTGGACAGGCCTCTGGTTTGGGACTAGATATATGAAGATCTCCATGTGTTAACATATTGATAAAGCTCAAGGAAGCCGGGTGTGGTGGTGCACGCTTGTAATCCCAGCATTTGGGAGGCTGAGACCAGAGGATCCGGGTTCGTGGCCAGCCTCAGCTACCTAGTGAGGCACTCCGCAACTTAGTGAGACTTGGTTTCAAAATAAAGAATTAAAAATAGGGCTGGGGGTATAGCTCGGAGGTAGAATGCCTCTGAGTTCAATCCCCAGTACCGCAAAAAAATAAAAAAAAGCTCAAGGAACCAAGTCTCCCCGATCTGGGACATTCTTTGACAGCAGAGCCTCCAGGCCAATGGGCATAAGTATACAGGATGTCTTGCTTGATCTTTTGCTTTGTATCAAGGTTCATCCATAGTGCCGTTTGTCTCATTGCCACAGTCCCTTTTGATTGCTGAATAATATGCCATTGTGTAGGTATTACACATTTTATTTTCCCATTCTCTACCAACCGACTTCCCTGCTGCCGATACCATCTTGCTCTGGTAAACTCCAGAGGCAGGACCCAAACAATGGCGTCATCCCTGCCTTTGGTGTACCCTGACATAAAGTGTCACATCCACACAGGGTCAGCTGTACTTCTACACTGAGCAATCACTGGACAGTATATCCCAGCACCATGGCAAGGTCTGTGCATGCATTCTCTATTTTCATCCTTCAATAATCCTACATTGTCTCTTTTACAGAGATGGAAATTGATGTACAAAGTGAGGCTCCTTATGACCTGCCCAAGTTTACAGAACCAATATTTGACAGAGGCAAGATTTTGGTCCTTGGATCATGTTCTGGCGGTGTAGGCATGCCTGTTCTGCAAAGCAGAGTGTCTTAACATTCTACTGTGTTAAGGGAATTACTTAAGGATGAATTAGACTCTGACACAGTAAGCCTAAGTGGGCCCAGGAATTTGCATTGGTAGCATGCTCCCAGGGGACGGCTGTGTGGTCCTGGCACCTCTTCTTTGGATATCAAAGCTTTAAAGAGAGTTTACAAGCCAGGTTTAAGATGAGTAATCTGTGAGTGAGAAATGTTCCCTAATTATTTGGAAACTTTAATACAAGGAAATGGATAGAAGGGCTACTCTAAACTCTTTGGGAAACTGTGTCTCTCCCAGGAATTCCATTGTATGGGGCCATAGAGGAATGATAGTATTTTCTGATCACCTTGATATCCATACTCAGTCCTGAGATAAGGACTCAGTCATCCCCCAGAAAGAAGCCCTTACTCATTACTAGTCAGTGCTCACCGACTCTCGAAACAGCTCCTGCCAACTGCTAATCTGCTTTCTGTCTCTGTAGATTTAATTCTTCTGAATTTTTCTATAAATATATTTGTAGAATACACAGCAACTTATGGATGACCTTTTTCACTTTGCATAATGTTTTTTAAGGTTCAGCCTTGTTGTAGCATGTGTCAGTGCTGCATTACTGTTTAATTGCTGAATAATATGCCATTGTATAAATATAAGACATTTTGTTTATCCATTCATCAGGCCTACCACTCAGAAAAGGATTCAATCTACACATACACATACACATACACACACACACACACACACACACACACACATCTTAAGGAAGGTTTAAATAATGTATATTGTTGTAATATCAAGATCAGTTACTTATAAGAAGAAACAAACATTGGACTAGTTTGTTTGCAAAGAATCAATAGGAAACCAAACTATCAGACCAATGCATGTGTATCTATGTTTATAGCAGCTCAATTCATAATAGCCAAACTATGGAAGCAGTCAAGATGTCCATCCACAGATGAATGGATTACAAAACTATGGGATATGTACACAATGGAATTTTACTCAGCCATAAAGAAGAACAAAATCATGTTCTTTGCAGGGAAATGGATGCAACTGGAAAACATTATGTTAAGTGAGATTAGTCACTCACAAAGAGTAAAGAAGCATATGTTCTCCCTAATATGCGGATGCTAGGGAGAAGTTGGGGCATAGGAGGGTCTCCAGATGAAAAGGAGAGATCCTCGATAAGCAAAGAAGTTGATTTAATTATAGTGAATGCATGGGGCCGAGGGACACATGATGTACTTACACAATCATATTAAGGTCACTCACTGAACTGAACCTGAGGGGGAGGGAGGGGGAGGGAACGGGGTGGGAATTGGGGAAGAGGTCAAATGAGAATTGTGTGCAAATATGTTGTTAACAACTTGTACTTAACAAAGATATATGCTATATTGCACGAATTACTACAATAAAAAATAAATTTAAAAAAAAAGAATCAGCCGGGCGTGGTGGCGCACGCTTGTAATCCCAGCATTCAGGAGGCTGAGACCGGAGGATCCGGGTTCGCGGCCAGCCTCAGCTACCTAGTGAGACACTTCGCAACTTAGTGAGACTCGGTTTCAAAAAATAAAGAATAAAAAATAGGGCTGGGGGTATAGCTCGGAGGTAGAATGCCCCTGAGTTCAACCCCCAATACTGAAAAAAAAAAAAAAGAATCAATAGAATCTTGGACACATTCATAGCTAACAGGAAAGTATACATTAATAGCAAGATCTCTGAGGACAGATGCCCTGGACTGTACTCATCATTAATAAATTGGGTTAGCTTTGAAAAATTATTTAACTTTTTAACCTTTCAAATTTTCTCATCGACAAATGGGGACAATAGTAGCATTTGCCTCGAGAATTGTTATCAGAAATAGTAAGGTGGCACATATCAATCATCTAAAACATACTAATATTTTAGCTATGTCAACATATTACCAAAGTATCAAAGCACTGAATTTCCATATTGGAAAAAATACCAATTATGCTCATTTTATTTTAACTGGAAACTTTTACATTGTTGTTGTTGTTGTTTTTATGAGTTTTATTCATTCTACATTGAATGAATTCTTCACCTCAAATACATTAGGATCAGAATAGCTTTTCCTGTAAAGAGAGTGTGATTTGATGTTTAATGTTGCTTTTTCTACTTCTGATAAACAATGAACTAGAATACTCCTCTCCAAATTCAAGCAATAGGAGAACAAAGTAAAATTCTTCCTGTACAAACAGGACCAACTCCTTAACTATGGTAAAACCCAGCAGCATCAATATCTCTCTTTTTTATTCCCCCACCACAATCCCTTACTTACTTCCTAAATTTAGCACATAGTTAGGCCCCTTTAAGAAGAATACCATATAGTATATGCATGTCATTGGAATAAAATGTTAAGAACCAAGCAAAGCCTTCCAAATATGAGCATTTGTTGTTTTTTTCACTGAAATCTAAAATACCAAGTAGACACAAAAACTTACCCATTTACCCAATTTTCACTCTCCAATCCCAGAAAAGAAACACTAAGAAAAATGTACATGGTATCTACAGGAAAAAAAAATGTTTGCTACAAGGGAAATCTTTAAGCTCAAGAAAAGACAAGATAAAAGCCATTTATTGTCATGCTTCCCAACATGACCATATACGATTACTTCAGTGATGAAAGATGTTGTCATAAAGCATGCAGCCAAGTGAGCTGAATTCAAGCATTGTTGGGAGGTTTCCATTCCTCCTCTTTAAACACAGCCTTGTCAGTCTCCAAGCCTCCAGGGATGTACAAAATGTAATTACCAAGGTTTACGATAAGGAGTGAGCCAAACCAAAAGGGAGAGACAAGCCTTAAAATGCCAGCCAGTCTCCAATGTCTTTCCCTGCCCACTTTTTGCACCCCAATCCTGGTTTACAGTGAGGACAATGGTGCCATTTCTATATCTTCACACCAGCTGGAATTTTCCATCAGTCTTCAGGTTGTTTATATGAGAGCAATATTAATGGAAATTAAATTAATGCAAAGGATGGACAAGTACACCTATTCCCTGGAGTTATCAAAGGCCTGCCCTGGACCAGTTCTCCCAGTCCTGAATTGAGCACAGAACTGGTCTGGCAGGCAAATGGGGAGCCATGGTTCCTCCATTTCCACTGGATCTATGGTTTTGCTACCAAAGCTGCCAACTGGCACAGGGCAGATGGCTGTCAACAGCAAGTGTGGCATCTGGGTGTTGGCCAGTTGGAAACCCATGTGGTGTGGCAGGGCATTTCGCTGCAACTAGGTCAACAAAGTTTGCTCATGACCAACATCGGTTTAATTTGAGTCATTGTGTCAATTACTAAGGAGTTTCAGCTTCTGAGAATTTAATTCCTCCTGATGCATGGTATTATATATTTATGATTTTTATCTTCTACTTCTGAGGGCAAAGAGAAAATAGGAAAGCCAGTGGATTCCACCAGGGTGAAATCCAGCCAATATTCTTCTTTTCGCTCAGCGCTCACTAGAGTGACATGGGTTTTCAGTTTCAAGCTCAATTTAACTGAACCTTTTGGACTCTGAGTTTCATTTACTCCAGGCCAAGCAAAACTTCCTCAAGGAAAAAAAGAAAAAGGCAGAAAAGAAAAGGAGGAAATATCAGATTGAAGGAAGAAAGTGCACACAAAGATTCCTAAACATTAAGAAGGCTCTAATATAACAACACCTTCATGTAACATGCAAAAATAAAATCCACTGGATTGATAAGAATTGTCCCCCTTCTCAAATCCCTTGAATTCTCTTCCTATTACTAATTTCTGAATATCTGCTGGCCCCTGAACAATGTTAGTCTCAGATGTTATTTTTTAATACCTAATACATTATCTAGGAGCAGGAGCACTTACCCTTTTGAGCTTTCAAAGTAAAAATTCCTAAGGCACAACCCCAAAGAGAAGAAAGAGTAGCAGAGTGAATAATCAAGCCATAATGGGTCACAAAGTTTGTGCAGGAGATTAAAATTCAAACACAGGTGACTGAAGGCAGAGAAGCCAGTTCCATGTGCCCAGGTTGTTACTGTCCGATTACACAAAGCTCTCATTGCATTGACTTTGTTAAAAGGCTCTGAAGAGGATCCAGGGTGTAATGTGTTTGCTGGTATGGTTGGTATGCCCCAACTGAACTTTCTTAAGTACACACTCAAACACATTTGAAGACTAGGACATGACCTTCGTTGGTAGTGCACCTGAATTTTAAAGGAATCTAAAAGCAGGCTGAGAATGAAGAGCAAACCCTACTCATGAATGGGTTTGTCCCTAATAGTTAGTGAAGCATCCTAAATTTCTGGATGAGTTGCTATTTCTTCCCAAGTGTCTCTCTCACCCGTACCATCTATGTCCCTCGCTTAGTTCAACATAAATAGTGAAAAAGCTGAGTACAGAGCAGAGAATTTCCTTAACTTCAAATGGTTTGCACCACATGTCTAGATCAAAAGGTTCAAGAGCTCAGGCAATGCTGCATGTCCTGCCAGGCTGAACTGGGCTAATAGGCACTCGATTGTTCCCGCCTCTCAATGCATTACACAAAACACACAATACCCCTTCCAAGTACAAGATTAAAACACCACGGGAGTAAAAAGAAACCTGGAAGCTTAGAATGAGTTGCAATAAGGAGAGAAACCAACTTCACTGTGAAGGACAAAAAATAAGTTTGATTAAGGAAAAGACTGGCTGGCAAATCCACAAATCAAATGGAGAAAGAGAAAAACTGGTATCACAGAAGAACAGTAATCTTTCTGATGCCTAAAAGAAATTCCAGAAGACAATTCTGATTTTTCACAGGGTTTTTGTTAATTTTGTTACATTTAATTTGGACCCAAAAGGTGGAGAAGGTACAACTATCAAGCCTGCAGGCAAAGATGTGTTGTCTCCATCCTGCCAGACCCAAAACACACAGAAAAGAGAGATCCCTGCGGATTGTCATTCACATTAACCAACTGTTCTGCTTTTCTCTACCTGTTATATGCACAAATCTTCTTTTTTCATAACCTTTAGCTGCCAGAACTATTTGATAAATATGAGGTAGTTTGTGATGTTTTTAGTAGAAAACATTCAGCAGAGCTTTAAGAATTACTTCAAGATGAGTAGTTTTTAAACAAGGAAAGGAGCTTGCCATCAGGAAGAAGCAACAAAATTCTAAGACTACTCATTTATGAAGTTATAATCTATTGGAACAACTATTTTAAAAAAGTTAAAAAATCTAATCTCCAGATTAAAAGCAACTTTTGCAGTCGGCTTTGGAATGGAAGACTTCAGACTGTCCAAACTCCCTTTTAGCCTACTCGAGAGGAACACTCAGAACCTTCTTTGGCCACCACCAGCAGGATGACATGTAGGTGGTGGTTCTCAAAGGACATTCCCTGGGCCAACAGCATTGCCCGGGAACTTACCAAAAACACAAATTCTCATGCACCTCTCTCCCTCCCCCTGCTGAAGCAGAGACTTTGTAGTTCAGGATTCTGTATTTACCCAGCCTTCTAGATGATTCTCACTTTAGCTTGAGAACCACTGAGCAAAGCAAAGAATGTGAGAACTCTACAATCTAAGCAATATGAAGAAAGCCAAACAGGAAATAAAAAGACGGGGAGTAAGAAAAGTGAAATGAGAAAACGAAGTAGTCAGGGAAAATGTGAAAGATAGAGAGCAGAAAGGTCTACATCACGTGAAAGAAGAGAAGAGCAAACACCTCATTTTCACACTCATGACTTCAGCACTTTAGATTATTTAACTGGCTTTGAAGAAATGAAACAGATGCACCTCAGCTTGGGATGAGGTTATACTCAGATAAACCCATTGGCCGTTGAAAATACCTTAAACCAAAATGCGTTCCTTACACTAAACAGCCACCCAACCTTCCTAAAATGTCTAGCTTAGCAACACAAATTCAAAACTTGAAGCAGGTTTTTTGTTGACTGTATATCACTTTTGCACCGTGGTAAACTCAAACCATCATAAGTCAGGGACCATCTGGACCTTGTCATTATTTCTTAGAGACCAACTCTTTGTTAGCACTGTCTGAATAGCATCAAGATTCCAAATTACTATGGCCAGAGATTTTATTTCTAAACCAATCATTATGAATAAGAAACTCTTATTATTTGACTATGTTTATTAAAATAGGTTGTTTAAAATAATAGACATGGGCTGAGTTCTTGAGAAATATATACAATCAAGGAATCATCAGTCTGGAAAGGTAAATTAAGAATACTCAGAGACCTAGATTCCTCTACCAACATAGGTTTAAAGGTGTTAGATTGTTTTTTTTCCAGACTTAGTGTTTATTTACTTGAGAAGGGGACCAATATGCAGGGGTGGGGGTCTGCAAACTGTACCTGAAGACCTACCACTCCAAAACCATCCTATCAGATGAAATGCTGCCCCCAGACCAGCTCTCTATGATTATCCATGCCAGCACTTCCAGTGCTCTCATGAGCCCGGGACTCCCAGACTACCTATTTTTCCTCCTTGCCACCAGATTCAGTTCCTAGTTCATGATCTGTCCAGTGTTCTCCTCATCATTCATTCATTCAACAGATAATCAATAGTTTACTTCTCTGACAATTCAATTATTCCGTGGATTATGAAGCATGCAGACATAGGATGAAGCAAACAAGGCGCCCCTATGTCCAGGCTTATGATGAAGTTCACAGTTAACACCACCATTCACTTCCCGAACTTCAACTAAGGCACTGAGAACAACCCTTTGTATAGCCAGATACTTTCATTTATCTTGGGTAAATTCACGAGAATGGAATGACTAAGTCATGTGGTGGCAATATATTTATCTTAATGTCAATACATTCGCCTTAATATATTTACCTTGGTAGAACATTTCCAAATTATTTTTCTACATGATTATGTCACTTGACATTGCCCCCAGCAATGTACAGTCATTTTGTGTTGCTCCTGGCAACACCAGTGCATTGTGTTGTCCATCTTTTTAATTTTACCTATTCCAGAATCTACATAGAGATATTTCATTACGGTTTTGGTGTGCATGTCCTTACTATGTCAGTGTTAGCCATTTGTGTATCTTCACTGATGAAGTATGCAGTTCTTTTCCCCACTCCATTGTTTTTCTTTTAATTATTGAGTTATAACTGCTTCATATAATACTCTGGGTTCTGATTTCCTATCTGGCATATATATTTTTTAATCTTTTCTCCCAGTCTGAGGCTGGCCTTGCCATTTTCCTATTGCTGTATATTGAGGAGCAAACCTTTTTAATGAAGTCCCACTTATCATAGTGCTTCTTTTATAGTACATTTGTGTGTGTGTGTGTGTGTGTGTGTGTGTGTGTGTGTGTGTGTGTTATGTAAGAGATCTTGCCTAATCCTACATCATGAAGATTTTCTCCTAAGTTTCCTTCTAGAACTTTTATGGTTTGGGTTCTTAAATACAAGATCTATGAAATTTTTGCCTAACACAAGGTTAGAAAAATTTTCTGTTTAGCCGGGTGTGGTGGCATGTGTCTGTAATCCCAGTACCTGGGAGGCTGAGGCAGGAGGATCACAGGTTCAAGGATTACCTCAGCAACCTAACGAACCCATTGCAAAAAAAGCAGACAAAAATAAATAAATATAAATAAAAATGGCTGGGGCTGTAACTCAGAAGTAGAAAGCCCCTTGGTTCAATCCCCAGTAACACACACACACACACACACACACACACACACACACACACACACAGACTTCTGTCTCCTTCAAGTACTTGGGTAGTTTAGGAGACTATATTTAGGTCTATGGTATCAAGTTCATTTTTGCACATGATGTGATGTAAAAGTTGTGGCTCATTTTCCTCCCATATGGTTCCATTTTGCTCCACCATCATTTGATGCAAAAATTTTCTTCTGTTGAATTACATCAGTAATTGAGCATGTTTGCATTGGTATATTTCTGGACTCTCAGTTTTGATCTCATAATTTTTATGCCAGTCATAAACTGCCTTCATTTTTGTAGATCCATAGGAATTCTTGAAATCAAGTAGTATAGGTTCTTCGGAGTTTTGTGGGTTTTTTTGGTCTTTTAAATCATTTTAACTATTCTGAGTTTTCTGGTTGGGTGGGGGTTGCATTTCTATTCAAATTTTATAATCAAAACCTGTCCATTTATACAAAAAATCTTGCTGTAATTTTGATTGGTATTTCACTAATCTATAGATCAATTTGTGAAGATAGCATCTTAAAAATATTGAGTCTAATATTCTGATCCATAAACCTGCCATATCTCTCTATTTCTTTAGATAATCTTTTCTTTCTCTTACCAATGTTGTATAATTTTCAGTGTATAGGTTTTGCATATATCCAGTTAAATTAACCTCTACTGCATTCTGCTGCTAATATACATAAATGCTGTTATTCTTACACATTGACCTTGTACACTGTTATCTTGCTAAACTCACTTATCATTCATGTAACTTTTAAAGAAACTTCTTGAGACTCTCTAAATAAATGATGATACTGTTTATAATAAAGAGAATTTCACTGTTTTCTTTTCCACATCTATGTACATTTTATTTTACTTTCTTACTTTAGAAAACTATCCAGTATCATCACTATAGTGCTGAAGTAGAGTGAACACCACTGCCCCATTACCCTTCTCAGGGAGAACATATTCAGCTTTTTATCATTAAGCACTTGGTAACTGCAGTAATTTAGAGATACACTTTGTCATATCGAATAAATGCTTCCCCATTCCTAGGTTGCTCAGAGTTTACCATAAAAGGGTGTTGGCTTTTTTTCAAATATTTCTTTGTTGTATATTCTCTTTTCTTGAGTTAACTGTATGGTTTCTTATTTTTGTTTATTAATATTATTATTTAAATGTTAAGCCAACTTTGACTTCACTGTGATATGCTCCAGGTGCCCATAATGTATTATCTTTTTTACATGTTGCTGGATTGGATTTGCTATTTTAAAGGATTTTTGTGGCTATGATCATGAGATACACTAGCCTATAATTTTCCTCTTCTGAAGGAATGCATACACACATAAGTAATGTACTTGTATCAAAGCAATTCTGGCTTAATGAGTTGAAAAGTATTTTCTGTCAGCCAGATGTGGTAGCACTGACTTGTAATCCCAGTACTTGGGAGGCAAAGACAGGAAGATCACAGGTTTATTACCAGCCTCAGCAACTTAGTGAGGCCCTGTTTCAAAAGAAAAGAATAAGATAGGGATGGAGGCATAGCTCAGAGGTAGAAAGTCCCTAAGTTCCATCCCCAGAAACACACACACACACATTCTCTGTTGATTTTCTAGAAGAGTTTGTATAATGTTGGCATTATATTACCTTTAAATATTTGGTTGACTTAACCAATGATACCAGCTGTGCCTGGATTTCCCTTGTGAGAAGATTTTTAACTATAAGTTCAATATACAAAGCTATTTGCATCATCTAAGTCTTTTATGGATATGCTTTGTGTCTATTTTTGTCTTTCAAGGAATTTGTGTATTTTATCATGTGTGAAAACTGACATAAACTTGTTTATAACATTTCCCAATGTTTTTAACTATATACCATTATTACACATATACTTATGTTCTCTTTCTTTCTTTTTTTTTTTTTTTTTTTGGTACTGGGGATTGAACTCAGGAGCATTCTACCTCCGAGCTACACCCCCAGCCCTATTTTTCATTATTTATTTTGAAACCGAGTCTCACTAAGTTGCGGAGTGCCTCACTAGATAGCTGAGGCTGGCCTCGAACCCGGATCCTCCAGTCTCAGCCTCCCGAATGCTGGGATTACAAGCATGTGCCACCATGCCTGGCTTCTCTTTATTCCTGATATTGAAAATCTGTATTTTTCTTTTTTTTACAATTTTTTTTTTTTTCAGATCTGGGGATTGAACTCAGGGATATGCTACCTCTGAGCTATACCCCCAGCCCTATATTTTATTCTTTATTTTGAAACAGGGTCTCACTATGTTGCAGAGGGCCTCACTAAATGCTGAGGTTGGCCGGAAACCTGTGATCCTCCTGTCTCAGCCTCCTAAGTACTGGGATTACAAACCTGAGCCACCATGCCCAGCTTGTGTTTTTCTTTTTATCCAATTAGTCTGGCTATATATTTAGACAATTTATTCATCTTTGCAAAAAATTTGTTTGACTTTTTGTTTTTCCATTTTCTATGAAATTGATTTATTTATTATTTCCTCCTACTACTTAGTTTGAGCTTAATGCATTTTTAAAATTTAAAGTAAAAACATGTCATTGGTTATAGATTTTTTTTTTCTTATATGAGCATTCCATGGCATAATTTTTCCAAGGCATTGTTTTAGTTGCATTCCAAAATTTCTGATATTTTTCATTTTTGTTGCAGGTAAATGATATTGATATTTCTTCATTGATTCAGAAAACATGTAGAAAAATGTAAATTTCTAAATGTGTGAAAAATTTCCAGATTTTTTTTCATTATTTGTTTCTAATATAATTCTATTGTATTCAAAAAATGTAGTTTGTCTTACTTTAACCTGCTGAATATTATTTAAGTCTCAGAATATGTTCTATTTGTCAAACATTTCATGTGTGGTTTAAAAGTACTAGTATTCTGCTATTATGTGGAACAGTGATCCATAAAAGTCAATTAGATCAACCTGGGTGATTGTGTTCCTTGTTATAGATCCTTACTAATTTTTTATGTACTTGTTCTAGCAGCTACTTAAAAAATGCTGATTATTTGTATATTTCTTCTTTTCAATTTTGTCAACTGTGCCATGTTGTTTGAAACAGCATACACATTTACGATTACTATGAGTTCTTGAATGGGTTCCTATATAATTAAGAAATTATCTTAACACTGATAATTTTCTTGTTCTAAATTCTATTTCACATGATCTTAAAATACGCATTCCAGATTACTTTTGATGTGTGTTTACATGGGTTAAATTTGTGTACCCTTTTACATCTAGTTCTTCTATATTTATATTTAGAGTGAGTTTGTTATAGATTGTATGTAATAGGGATCTGATTGATTCCTTTCATTGTCCCCAATCAGAGAATCTCTGCCATTTAACTGATATGTTTCAACCATTTACATGTAATAGAATTACCAATATTGTTAGATATAAATCTACCAACCTGCTCTTTGTTTTCTACTTTTCTCATCTGTTCTTTTTCCTACCCTGTCTTCTTTTGGGTTACTGGAATGTATTATATTTTTGTTTGTTTGTTATGTAATACTAGGTATTAAACCCATGGGCATTCTACCTCTGAGTTATACCTTCAACCCCTTTTATTTTATTTTTTTTAACATATAGTGTTGGCAAAACTGGTTAACCATGTGCAGGAAACTGGAAATAAACCCCACTTTCTCACCCTGCACAAGAGTCAACTCAAGGTGGATCAAGGACCTGGAAGTCAGACCAGAGACCTTGCAGCTACTTGAAGAGGGCATAGGACCAACACTTCAACACATAGGCACAGGTAAAAACTTTCTCAACAAGACCCCAAAAGCACAAGCAGCTCAAAGGAAGATCAGTACATGGGATTGCATTAAACTGAAGAGCTTCTGCACAGCAAAGGAAACTATCAAGAACCTCAACAGAGAGCCTACAGAGTGGGAGAAAATTTTTGCCAGTTACAATTCAGATAGAGGTCTAGTATCTGGGATATACAAAGAACTCAAGAAAATCATAACTAAGAAAGCAAATAACCCAATCAAAAAATGGGCAAAGGATCTAAATAGACACTTCACAAAAGAAGAAATACAAATGGCCAATAAATGTATGAGGAAATGTTCCACATCATTGGCAATCAGGGAGATGCAAATCAAAACTACCCTGAGATTTCCCATAACTCCAGTCAGAATAGCAATCATAAAAAACACGAACAACAACACCTGCTGGCGAGGGTGTGGAGAAGTGGGAACCCTAATACATTGTTGGTGGGAGTGCAAACTTGTGCAACCACTGTGGAAAACAGTATGGAGGATCCTCAGACAAGTGGGAGTGAACCTACCATATGACCCAGCAATTCCACTACTGAGTATATACCCAAAAGAATGGAAACCCTTTTATTTTTTGTTTTGAAACAGGGTCTTGCTAAGTGGCTGAGGCTGGTTCAAAACCTGTGATTCCCCTGTCTCAGCTTCCCAAGTACTGGGATTACAGGCACCATCACACCTGGTGGAACTTATAATATTTATTATCTCATATTACCTTTACTACTTCTTATTAAATCTATTGATTTTCTAAATTTTGAGTTACTATTTATCATAATAATCATATATATTACAGTACTCACATATAAGAACCTTATAACAATGCTCTTTTTACCTTGCTATCCTTTGCATTATAGACCTTACTATACGCTTCTATTTCTTTTAATAACTTTCCAGAGAAAAGGTAATATAACAATAGAAAAATATCTCCAATACTTCCTTACATTAAACCATTCGTGATTCTCATTTGTGTAAATATGAATTTGTATTTATTGTAGTTTTTCTTCAACCTAAGGAACTTCCTTCAGTATCTCTTGGTAGGTCTGAAATCAACTTAAAAGACATTTCCACTGATCACTTAGTATTGAATACTAATTTGACATTTTTCGTATTTTCTTCAGTGCCTTAAAGATGTCACATTTTCTTCAGGCTTGCATAGGTCTTCTATAATTTTATTTTTTCCCTGTACATAATGGGACTTCTTTTTAGTTATTTTTAAGATTTTACATTTATTATTAATTCTCTAAAAGTTGGTCATTATGTGTATCTATGATTTTTCAAAAATATTTACTTTGCTTTGGATTTATTGAGTTTCTGAAATATGAGCTTTTATCATTTTCATTAACTTGGAAATTTTTCATCATTTCTTCAAATATTGTTTAATCCACAATCTAAGGCTTCAGTTAATTATATCACTGAATGTTGTCTGAATTGTCACTGATGTTTTATTTTTAATCTTTCATAATTTACTTTGAATTCTTCCTATTTATGCCTTCAATTTCACTTATTTTTCTATATATACAACCTGTGTTTATTCCCTCCCAGCATAACTTTCAATTCAGATATTATATATTGCATCTCGAAGTTATACTTGCATTATTATATCTTCAATTTTCTACTCATCATGTTCATATTTTCCTTACATCATGTACTTTATATGCACATTTATGATAACTGGTTTAATTCCCATTTCTGTTAAATTTCTTCATTTCTGTTAACTCAACCTATTTCCTTGACTGATTTTCTTCAGGCCATATTTTCAGCTTCTGCAAAAGCCTAGTTATTTCACTATTGTAGGCTTCTCATTAAAAATATTTTGTGTTTTGAGAGATAAATTTTGTTATATTTCTTTAAACAATATCAGACATTTCCTTGCAGGTATATAATTCTGGGCTACTTTAGTCCATCTGTTATATGGTTTTAAGCTTTGGGGTAGAATGCCTAGAGTAGTGTTATTATAGTTCTAATTTAGTTCCAGTCCTAATTTGTCCCTTTTGCTAAGATCTACTAAATGCCTATGTTGTCCAACAAGGTCTCTTCATTCTGACTTGAGTTAGAGGAAACAGATAAAAAACCCACCCCTGTATTAGCTCTGGAAATGTTTTGCCTTACATCTCCCAAGTAATAGTGATTTCTTTGGAAGTTGTTCTGATGAAGCTTTGTATAGCTTCACATCTTTCACTGTGCATGCTGGTGTTCGACCAAAGACTTGGGAGGACTCCAGTGCACACTTCTGGAACTCTTTTTCTATGCAAGTCCCTTTTCTCAACATTATGTCATGCAAATTCTAGACACCCTGACTTTCTGAACTACAAGCTGTCTCAACACTGCAAGAATGTCAGATTGGGGTTAAACAGAGATTTTAAGACTCATCAAAAGTCTCATAGCCTCTAAATTGCTAAAGAAAGAAACATCACACTCAGTAAGGTTTTTTGTTGTTGTTGTTGTTGTTGTTGTTTTTAATCTAAGGGTTTAAATGCTTGCTGGCTATGATTCCCCACATGCAAAGCTTCTCAGTGTGTTATTTTATAGGAAGGCTTCTGTACATATCCTTCTTCACTTTGAAAAATCTAGGTGACTAAATCTTCTCTATGCCAGTGATTCTCTACACCTAGGAGTTCAGACTCTAGAGGATAATATGTACAGAGTTTTGATTTACTAATGTATCCTTCTCTAAGTTTTTATTGTAAAGCTAAAAAAAATTTTTTTTGTTGCCAAAAATCTTCTTAGGTCTCTAGGCATGTGAGAAAATGAAATGTTGACATTAATGTCTAAATTTCACAGCTCTGAGACCTGATTATTTCAGGACTCTTCATTTACTGCTGAGAAGTTCATGAGGAACCTCACTGGTGAGTGTCAGGGTCAGGACTGTCCATGAGGACAGGACAGGAAACGGGACTCCGCCTTGTTTCTAGTTTCCTGTGGCTCCCATTGCCTCTGCAGAATGGGAAGACAGCACCCCTCCTCTTCCCAACTTTCCTATACACCACACACACACATACACACTCACCCCTCCTTGCAGTGGGAGAAGATCTCTCCACCCATTTAAAATCATCACCCTGCTATAAATATTTGAAGTCAATGGCTCCATCACTTTCAACCAGGTTGATCCTTTAAGTGACTGGTTCTCCCCATAGAACTGATTCTCACATAGGTAAACATATGTTTGAAATCCAACCCCCCAACTCAAAACCCACCCCAGGGACTGTGATATTCCATTTAATCTACTTCATTCCCCACCCCAATAATAAGAATTGCCCCCTCTAAATGCCACGGCTAAGGGTCGAACATAAAATAATGCTTATTGCAGGGGAAAGTAGTTTAGAAGCTAATACTTATTCATTATAATCCCATACCGCATTGTCTTTGAAGAATATAAAGTATATAATAATTCCTGTAGAGTATTGAACTGAAAAAGAATGATTCAATTCAAACTTCTGATTCAGTGTTCAAACATCTCTTCTCTCAGCCATATTTATGCAGCCAGTCAAATAAGACATACTGGATGGATGTTGACGTTAGGTTAAAGTGTAAGGGAAGAGAATGTTCCTTTCCAAATTTTTCAGAGACAGAGTAGTAAGAACAAAACCAGAATGCATACCAGTATTTAAATAATCAAGCTTGACTATGAATTAAAGATCACAGAGAATACTGCCTTTTTAGAAACACAGAGAACATGTAAACTATAAAATAATGAATCCAAATCCAAGACAATTCCAATACAGAGAAGTCATAAAAAGACACAAAACTTGAGTAAAGACCTGAGTCCACTATTGTCTCAGTGATGATCGGAAGCAAAACCCATGTTTGGAAGCACAGAAGTCTGCTGTTGTCATGGAGTTCTGGTTAAGGAAGGAAACACAAGTCATGGACTCATGGTGAAGGCCAGAGAAGGTCAGAATCCAGCATGAACCAAAAGATTCTTCATCAGGCCAAATAACTCTGGGGACATTAGACTGAGTTGATGGTTTTTAAAACAAACTGTGATAATATAGATTATATGATTTATCAAGTAATTAAAAGAAGTTTGCTTTGGAAACAGTAACTTTTATTCTTGGAGAGTGATATTTTGCCTGAAAAAATGTCTAGCTACCCACAATTATTAACGATTTTAAAACTCAGCCATACATTTCAATCCCCTTAAATTGTCTTAACATCCATCCATCGTAATAGACATGTTTAAATTTTCATTATGCCTTAATTTCATACAGGCTATACTTTTAGGTAGATTCAATAAATATCTTTAACCGCTGATATAAAAAAAAATCAAAGTCTTAGAATAGCACTTGCTTTTTATAAAAATTGAACTACATACTAATCCTATTTTTAATTGGTACTGAGAATTGGACCCAGGAGTATTCTACCTTTGAACTACAACTCAGCCTTTTTTTTTTAAATTTTGAAACAGAGTCTTGCTAAGTTGCTCAGGGTGTCTTCCTAAATTACCGAGGCTAGCCATGAACCTGCAATCCTCCTATCTCAACCTCCCAAGTACTGGAATTACAGGCATACTGCACCATGCCCTGCTTAATCCCAATTTTCAAATCTGCAGATAACTAGATATGTTTGATGAATTACTAATTCTGATTTAGTTTCAATATATTAATGTGTGCTTAAATATCCTTTCTAAACCTTTTAAATATATTTTTTTCTGAGATTCCAATGATAGATCACATCACTCAAGTTGTCCATTGTAACATTAATTCTCCCCTTTTTATTACTGAGTCAAATAAAGTCAGAGCTTAGCATCGATAATGGCCATTTCTGTTCAGTAAACCAGAAATGAGCATATCCTATATGAAATGTGTTACCGTAAAGGAACGATGCTCCCATATATCATGTAGAATGACTTTAAGCTTACTCAAGAGACGAACTACACAGTTACTGATTTCAGGTGTTCACCACTAATTAAGGAAGCTATCTTCTCCTAGGCTTCAGTTATTTGAAAAAAAAAAAAAACCTATTTTTTTTAACCTATTCAAATCTTAGAATTACCTAGTATGCTCCCCAATGCCCAGAGACTGCTGCTGAAAGCCAGATTTCATAGAAGAGCGTGCAGCATGTCGAGTGATTCAGAGTGTAAACAGACTTAGGAAGGGCAAATACACAGAATCTAGAGGCGACACAATAGACTGACCTTCTCATCCACCTCTTTCCTCCCCTTTCCTCAAGCATGTAAAGTCAGGAAAAGTCCAAGCACCAGAAGAACAATAAATGAAAAATGACCCTCACTAACTGCAGATTTTCAGCGCCTGATTACCCAGCCATCCCATCTTATGCATCAAAGAGCAAAGTGCAAGAGAGACGGGGTAGAGTAGCAAGGAAGAAAGGAAAAGGGAGATTATTTACTGGCCCAGTGAGATCTGGTTACCAGGCTGAAAAACAAGAACAGATGTATTTACACGATTATAAAATAAAATGCCTTTCAAAATAACTTAATCTTTTGGGAATCCTATAGTATATACATTTGGTTTTAATTCCCCAGAGATGGGCAGCAGACTGTGGGATCCTTTGTTTACCCATGGGCATAAGGATGGACGATTCTTGCGTAGGTCTCTGAATGCAGGCTAGCTAGTGAGCCACACGTGTGGGAACCAAGAGGATTACAGTATTATCCTGCTATTGTTTTCTGCACTGCATCCACTTCAATCTACAGGAAAATGAAAACAGAAACAGGCCCGAGAGATTATAAACAGGCTGCTGCCGCTGAAGTCTGCTCTTTGAATGTGCATGTAGCCCGGGAAGGTTTGTTTCCGCAGATTCTCCCTCAAACCCCAGATGGATGTGCAAAGAACTGGTGGAAGGGAAATCACCCAAAAGACAATTACCATCCTCTCTCCCAGAGGAGGAGATTTCAGCCAAGCAGACATAAACATATCAAGTTTCCATCATGGCTGAAGGGTTCAAAGCCAAGAGGAAAAGCACCTGGGTTTTGGAAATGTTCATGGTTAGTGGTAGGTAATAAAGAATATAATGCAGCGTCTCAGAATAGATATGAATTTGGGGATAAGGAGGGCAGAGCTCACTGCTCCCCCATGCTGGGTTTCCCGAGGAAGGATACAGTCTTCATTTTCCACTTGGCACAAAAAGAACCTGGACCCGCCCCAGCTGGATCCTTCAAAGAGCCCTCAAAGTGTTATGTCCGCAGGGCCCACTTCTGCACTGAACTAAATGACCCTGGGCCAGCTGTCAAGAGGTCGCGCTTCACCGGGTAGCAAGAGGCCAAAGGGGTCAGATATAAAAGCAAGCTGACCAGCTCAGAGGGTTACAATAACGTCAGGCAAGGTCAGTCGGCTCACTTCTTCCATTCCAAGCCAGGGCCAGCCTGTAACGGTGATACAGTAATATTAGTAACAGCGGGGACAACCAACACCTCTCAGGGAAAGGCTTCGAAATGCTTTCCAAGGAAAAGGCCAGTTATTAACTCCCCAAATGACAGATTAAAAAAAAGAAATCTCAGGCAGAGGAGAATGACTAGAGCCAAAGCACTCCCTACTCCTTCTCAGGAGCTGCAGAGACTGGGTGAGAAACTCTGTACTCAACATATTCTTTTAAAGCTCTCCTAACCCATTAGCTTCTCTTCTGATTTAAACAGGTAGGGGTTGCCTTGGCTGTTTACATGTTTGATATGCATCGGAATCTGCTGCATCTGCAGAATGAGAACCAAAACAAAATGCAAAATTCAGAAAAGTGAGCGGACATGATTCCCCTTTCCCTCCAGTACGAGAACGTGTTGTAATGTGTACACGCTGACACAATCATCTCAAAGGGACAGCTTCTCACATTCCCTTGAATTATTCACACTATAACTCAGTAGCTTGGGACTTGCTCAAGATAGAATTCATCTTTCAAACTTTGCTATCAAATGCATCAAAAATACTATGACTTTTCCTCATGGATATGCTAAGATGGTTTTGGAGTCGCAAAATGACCTAGGCTTTCTTTTTAAGCAACAAATACACATTGACTATGCACTTTCTAATTGTATTAAAGAAGCTGTATAAACTCCTGATATGAAGCAAGGATTTTGAAGCAAAACTCAACTCTTTCTGACCTTTCGGACCTCAGCAAGGCCTTATACCTCTTTGTCTACCTTTATTCTTTGTAAACTGGGATGAGAAGAATGACCTGCTTCCTATGACTGTTGGGAAATAGTACGACCAACATATGCAAAGGGCTTAGAAGATGGTTCTGTGAAGCCAGCACCTGAAGGCAAGTCAGTCTACCACGGAGTGTTAATTTTATAATAGAAAAATTCTATGCCAAGGACTCCTGCCTGAGAGAACCACACCAAAACAAGGACATGGAAAATAAAGCATGGTTTTGGCACAGTGTTTGGCTGATTGACAGTATGTCATGATGACACAAGTGGAATGGTGGTCACAGCACTCAAGACTTCCTGGCAGAAGTGGATAGGGGTTTTCACCAAATAGGAACAAATGCCTCCTTTGTTTTCAAAGTGTCTTGTATACTGTAAAACTATTAAAGTAGTATTAGTAGACAGAGATATACTGGATTCAAAACTAATCACATTTTTAACAAAAGAAAAATAAAAACCCTAAGACCTCAAGAAACAATCCAATGGCTGACAGCATCTAAGGAAAAATGGTTCCTAAATCTCAGGAACCTCTTTTTTTACTTTAGAAGAATAGTTCTAGCTATTAAAGAAAAAGTTCCCTGTTTTCTTGTGACTGCACCTTAAGATAGTCTTAGTTTCTCCCTTTTAATTGAGGCCCTCTGCATCCTACTGAAGCTTTGTCTAAGGTCTTCTTTTTATTCATCAATTGTTTGTTTTTGTTTTTCCAAAATAAATTCCCAAGTGCTGAATGCTAGAGCATTAGAATTTCAGAAACAAGCAAGACAAATCCATCCCTTCATCTCAAAGTACTCCTAAACCAGTATATTTTAAGTAGTAGGTTAATTTTTCTAATTATAAATTCCAATATACTCGTGTGTGTGTGTGTTACTAGTGTTATTAGTGACTGAACCCAGACGTATTCTACCTCCAAGTTATATCACAGCTTTATTTTATTTTATTTTATTTTTTGAAACAGGGTCTAAGTTGCTGAAGAAGTTGCTAAGGGCCTCTCTAAATTGCCAAGGCTGGCTTTGAACCTGTGATTCACCTGTTTCAACCTCTCAACTACTGGAATTATAGCATGTACCACCTCACTTGGCTCAATATATTCATTTTTTAAAATTAAGAACAATTGTAAATTTACCACATACAGCTAACTACTCTGATGTTTATACTTCCTTCTGATCCTCTTCATAGACTAGGTAAACACACAAGCACAACTATATTGCATATGCAGTTTTTAAAGTTGGCCTTTTTCATATGAACAAAAACATTTTTTGAGCCATTAAAATTCCTTTGGCAGTGTCATTTTAAGTATTGAATAATATTCTATTGTAGGAATACGGTCTATGAAAAAATCACTTCTATCGGGAATTGGGGAAAGATTAAATGAGAAATGTGTGCATGTATGCCTCCACCAGCTTGGACCTAACAAAGATGTATGATTACAATGCACCAATAAAAAAATTAGATAAAGTTTAAAAAATCACTTCTACATTCTGTAGAGATCTTTGACTAACTGAAGACACTATGAAGAGCTGTACTCCCACAAGAAAGTGAGCTTGGACAAAGAGCTCACTCTCCTGAGAATCAGGCCACTCCTCTGTGGTCAATGGCCATGACCACCATAGCATGTGACCATGGGCAGCCTTCAGAGCAGCTAGGACCTCTCATGTGCCCTGGGGCTCTTACCACTCCACCCCATTCTTCTTTTTCCCCCCAAGATGAGAGTTTTACTGGCTAGGTAGTTTTCCCACTTTCTGGATCCTCTGGCAGAAAGAAAAAGTCCAGAGATATGTGAGTAGCTGAGAAAAACAGTCCCAATTAAACCTAGTATCTTCCTGGTAATTTCACAACTCTCTTCAACATAAACTATCTAAAGATGTAAGACAAGACCATGCCTCTGCTGGTTGTTCAGGACACCCAAACTGATAGAAGTCAAGCCAACTCCATCTGTTTACTTTTAGAGTCTTTTCCTCCCAAGGATGTAGAATCAAGTGGTTATAAGAATCAGCCATCAAACTTGGCACTGAGGTGACATTTCCATGCCTAAGAGGGCAGGCACATTTCTAAATAGTAGGAATATGAGAAACTTTCTTTACAACTAATAAGACGAACCTGGGTTTATACTCAATAAAATTTCAAACCTGCATAGTTCTGTGCAACTCTCATAAAAAAAGGCCAAAGGTCTTGCTTCCTTTGTATGGTATTTTCATTTCTAGAACATAATCATACAATATTCTGAACTTATTCATAGATAAGATTATTGAAACAAACTATGTATTTTCTTATACTTAGAGGAGAAAAGAGGGAGTTTTTCCCCTAAATTTTCAATGTTCAACCGTAAGCGTACCCTATTTCACAAAATATAAAATTTCCTGAGAAGTTATTATAGTGAAACATCTGTTCTACAATTTTCTCACTAGTTTCCATTGGAAAATCAAATGTGAATCAAAGAAGAAAATTACAAAGAAATGATTAAGTTCCATACAAAAGTTTACCTTTGTATCAGTTTCCTAGTGCCACAATAATGCTGTATAATGGATCACCCAACACTCAGTGGCTTTAATGAATAAGTGCTTGTTCTACTTTTAAGGTTCCGTGTCAGTGGTGTGGTACGTTCATCTGGGCTTGGCAGACAGATCTGGTCTTAGTTGGCACAAGTACACATCTGGGGTCCACCCAGATGTTGCTAATGAGGTGTCCTCCAGGAAAACTGGGACCATTTGACTTTCCTCCCTGTAGGCTAGCCTGGCCATGTTCTCTTGGAAATTTGATTTGTTTGGTATGTTTTTAATCCAGTTCTGTTTGTGCTCTATCTGCTAACTAATATCTCATCTTGCAAAGTAAGTTTCAAATGCAGCTCACGTTCAAGGGGTAGAGAAATAGACTGCAGCACTTTAGCAAGAAAAGCTACAGTCATATGACTGCATGGTTACAGGGAGAGGAAGAGGACTAGAATTACTAGTGCAATGCTTCTTCCACAACCTTATACCTCTAAATGACAATGGCAGCAGCAATCATCAAAATAAGCCAGCTAATTCAGATTTTCAAGAGGCCTGGTTTTACTGCTGTACGCACTGAAGGAGAGGAAAAGATTTCTTTCCTTACCTATCACAAGGATCATGGCTAGGGCTCCTTTCACACAAGACAGATTTACAAGGGAAAAGCATGTGGATTTATTTAGTGTAAGGTTTCAACGGCATGGAAGCCTTCCTAAGGAAATGAAGAACCAAAGAAACAGGGACACCTGTGTATTTGTATGTGGGTTTGATGAAGAATGGATATTCATGGAGAAGTATGATTGAAGAATGGTCATGATCTAATAGAAATAAACTGGGGGAGGAGTAGCAGGACCTGTAGTTCAGATTCTTCTCTGTCTCTGTGTCTGCAGAGGTAAGGGTGATCCTGTCTTCCAAGTACAAAGAGGATGTCCCTGGAATGAGGATCATGTAGCCTTCTTCAGAGGAGAGGGTAAAGAGAATAATCTCCTTAGGTTCTGCTGTTTGCTCAAATGCCAAATTATCATATTTTAGGGCACCATGCCCTGATTCCCATCATTACCACATAAAAAAAAAAAAAAAAGGATGTCACAAAATGATTAGAACAAAACAGATCTAGGAAAATCCAGAGTCTATCTTCAATAGCCTGCAGCAGGATGGCACATTTCTTCATTCCTTGGTCCCTATTTCTTAGGAGCTGAGGAAAGAAGATTATGTTTAGAAAAATTAAACTGAAGAAGATGGAAAAGAGAGAAGTGAAACAGAACTAGGGACGATAGCTTGAATGCAGTCCTTAAAGCAAGTCACAGAGTTACGTTTGGCCCAAAACGTTTTGGGTAAAAAGTGAAAACTATCCTAAGGCCATACAGCCAGTCTCTGCTGCACCTGTGATTTAAACAAGTATCTGAAATCCAGTGTTCCATCTGTCTAATATACTTTCCCTTCTCTGATTACCTAGTTAACTCTTAACCTTCCCTGAACTCCTTTAGCTCCTGGCTCACCTATCTAGAGATACCATCTTGAGCTTCCTGACAGGTGAGACCCTTCTCATACACTTCTCTTCATTTCCTGTCCTCCTTCCAATAGCAGTCACAGTGTTCTATTTGCTCATGAAATATGCAGGTGCTCATTGCTCCCGCTGGACCATCCAATCTAAGCGGGAAAGGGCTATGCCTGATTTCATTCTGCTTCATCTTTGGACCCAGCAGAGTTGGCTGGCTCCCAATAAGTATATAAAAGTGGAAGGAATAAATAAAAAGAAATAAATAGGAAAGCATGTTTCTTGGAAAGATGTGATACCGTTATGGGTAACGAAGCACCCCGATGACTGACGAGACTAAAAAAGTTCTTCACGGGGTGAGGTGTTCTTTCTTTAAATGAAAGAACCAATCTAAAATGCATGTTTTAATGTTCCCGTGTCAAGTATTCAATACACGACTGTTTCAGGACGCAGATACAACCCCATTTCATGTTTTTATTAGTAAGAACCAGAGAAAATCAATGTCAGAGACTTATCAAACAAATGCAGGTCCTCCCATAGGATAAGCTGCTTTTCTCCAGCATTTTCAATTAGAGAAGAGGATGAAAGGGAAGATATACATAACATCCAGGCTCAGTCAGCTGATGCAGAATCAAAGGCTACGCTGAGACGTGCCACAAGTATTTAATATTTTTTAGAGACAATTTAGAATCTCACGCATTCCCTTCTATTTACCTTGCTGGAGCTATAGCACCCTCTCGATAGGACAGGACTTACCCACTGCCGTCTTGCTTGCTAAGGAATATATTTTGCTCTGGTTGCAAACCAACAACACAAAGGGGCTTGGTTTACTTATCCTGTAGGAATGCATGTAAAAGGGGAGTTTGGCTCTTAACTTCTGGTGGAATTGGAAATTGCTTCAGGAAGGAAACTTTAATGGCCTGCCTGTCATGGAAACACACAAAATGAGCTCTCTCCCACGGCCCCAGATGTATTCAGGCTAGTGAAGCTCCTTGGTCATCGCCTCCTCTAAAGTTGTCCAAATATCAGAGTTTATGACATGAGCTCAAGACAATACATTCAAGTGGGGAAAGGAAAGGCTTCTCTGTGGTGAACTCAGAAGCATCACGGTAAGATTCTAAGATAACATGCCATAAATTTAGGCAACAGAGAAGCAAGAGTCAGCTGAGACTGAAGGGTAGCCACGTCATCTGCATCAATTAATTTTTCAAGGTTGTTGCCTAAGTAACTAACTTATTGACTCATTGCTTTTTTCACAAGGGTAAGTTCATACATGGCTGCATATAATTCAATCAGGAAAAAAGGTCAAGATGGACTGGATTTTTTCCCCCCATGGGAAATAAATATGTAATTATGAAGAAAGCTCAGTGGTTAATATCTGGGAAAGTATTGAAGTAATAATTCAATGGCACTTGGAAAATGAAAGAAAGGAAGGCAGAAAGGAAAAGATGGGGAAAAGGGAGGAAAGGAGGGAAAACCAGGAAGGATGATGATACAGAGAAGGGAGAGAAGAGAAAGAGATCTGTACATGTGATTTCCGCATTGGACACTGCTGTCTCAGTAAAATCTTTCTTAGGATTATTTTCTTTGGACAAAGTTCACTGAAATAGATCCTTTTCCCAAAACAGTATATTTTACTTTATTTTTTATAAATATCATTATGTTCTTTTTAAATATACTTTTACTGGTGCATTATAATTATATATCATAATGAAATATAGAGTGACAAGAATATATATGCATATGACTTAGTATGTTTCCCTCCAAATCTCACCCTACTCCCTCTCCTTCTCCGGACATGAAAAAAACTGAGGAAGTATAGCCGAGATGCAAACGCGACTCAGGAGAGGATGTTAGAGAAGTTAGGACAGGAAAGATCTTTTATGAAAAAGGTAGTGTGCTCACCAATGAACCCACAGAATTTTGGAAGCTAGAAGGTTCAGAATTTTGAAGGTCTGTAGCATATAGACATTGTCACGTTGCTAGCTTTAGATCATTATTTGCAAAATGAATCTAAAGGCTGCCTTAGAACTCAGGATTTTATCCATCATACCAGCTATTCCTTTTTGGCTAAATTGAATTAAGCATTCTGGGGCTATGGCCATTTCTTATTGATGTTTCTAAAACTAGCAGCATCTACCAAACACACACACAAAAAAGCACAGAAAAGAACCATATAATGTTTGATTACAAAATTGGTGAAGAAGACAGTGGACTCTCAGATGTTAGTAAACTTGAATCTTCATCCTGACAATAATATGCTTTTTAATTTGGCAGTATATAAATGACTTGGGGTGTGCCTGTGTGCAGGTATGCATATGTGTATGAAAGAGGGAGGAAAGAGTTTCCAGGTTTTAAATCACCAATTCATCTATTCTGTGTGAATCACATTATATCATATCTAGCAGGAAAAAGCGCCTCTGACAGGTCTGAGCAAGCTGAATTTGCTCAGCTGCTTCTTCTCTAATAACTTGCTTCAACTGCTATATATTTTTTCCATTCCAAGTCTACCTCTGTCCTTTATGAGTTTTAGCTGCATTTCCAGTCTCCAATTTGCTACTTTGGCAGAGTATAAGAGAATCTAACCTTGGTACCCAGGCATTTTTTTTTTTATTCATCCAAAATAATAAAAAAGACCATTTCTATTTCCATTCATGTTATATGAAAAAAAAAACTTACATTAAGTCATCAATCTTGTGCAGTTAAACAAATGAATTTCAGCGTTCTCAGAGGGGGTCAAGTTATTATTTGTTAGAGTCCATTTCCTTCAATCTGCCACAAGTTTGGATTTACTGAGATTACCAAGGACATAGGCCAGTTAGTATCATAGAAAAGTTAAACCACATGGTGATCAACTTTTGGATTTTCTACTACTCCACAAGGAGATACAAGAAACAGTTACAAAGGACATTATGGGAGACCATCATATGCAAGTTGCTATGGTCTCATTGTGTGCCCTCCACGATTCGGGTGGTGCCATGTGAGTGCTAACCTTAAGAGGTAGACTTTTAGGATATCATCGGGACATGAGGGTTCCTTCCTCAGTAAAGACACCGGCCATCATGAAAGCAGTTTCTTGCATCCTTGGCCTACTGGCCCATTTGCCCTTCTGCCAGCTGAGGTTACAGCCAGAAGGTCCTCACCAGACCAAACCTCGGTGCATTGATCTTGGATATCCAAGTATCCAAAACTGGGAGAAGTAAATATCTGATCTTTATAAATTACCCAGTTACTGATATTCTGTTATATCAGCACAAATAAACTAAGACATAAAGTTTGAAAATAAAATACACTCCCCCGCCAGAGTTATTGTGGGAACCAAGAAAGATGAAACAGGCTAATGGGCTTATAAATGGACAAAATGTCCCTTAAGACTGCATGCCAAACACCACCTGCTAGAGCTTGGGTTTTTTGTTTTGTTTTATTGATGCATTGTAATCATACATCTTTGTTAGGTACAAGCTAGTAGAGGTATACATACACACATTTCTCATTTAACCCTTTCCCAATTCCTGCCCTGCCCCATTCCCTCCCTCTCCCTCCTTCTCAAGTTCAGTTTAGTGATTGACTTTATGTTTGTGAAAGTACATCATGTACATTAGGGCCCCCCCCCCATCACCTTCACTTAAGTCACCTTCTTTGCTCATCTAAGGTTTTTCCTTCTTCGTCTAGAGTCTCTCTTATATCCCACTTTCTCCCTAGCTTCCACATATTAGGGAGAACATACAGTTTTTTACTTTTTGTGACTGACTAATCTCACTTAGCATCATGTTTTCCAGTTCCATCCATTTCCCTGCAAATGACATGATTTTGTTCTTCTTTATGGCTGAGTAAAATTCCACTGTGTACATATCCCATAGTTTTGTAATCCATTCATCTGTTGATGGACATCTTGGCTGGTTAGAGCTTGGGTTTTTCATTCCACCAGTGGCTCGTGAGTTAAAGGCGTGGCTGGCAGGGTGGTGCTGTGGAACCTTTAAAAGATGGGACTAAGTGGACAGTCTTTGGGTCATTGGAGATGTCCCCTTCTGTCTTTTTTGTTTCTTTTGGAGCAAGCAGTACTCCACCCCCTACCATTTCTACCTGGCACCATCACCAAAGGCCTAAAAAGCAAAAGGGGCGGCCCAATCATGGTCTAGAACCTCCAAAACCATGAGCCCAAATCAACTTTTTTTTCTTAATAAGTTAACTGTCTCAGTCATTTTTCTACAGTGACAGAAAGCTACCTGACACACCACCATACTTCCAAATACAGTTCAGTGGAAAGCAGTGCCATGGGCTAAGAGAGGAAATGCCCCAGGAACTAAATCTACAACTGGACTGAGGCAAACCAAGGGGACAGAGACCAGACACTGAGAGGACCTAAGGGGTAAATGACCGACACAGAACAATTGAAGCAAGTAGCTGACTACAAAAAAATCAAGTAAGTAGGGAGAAAAAAATAATCAAACCATTATACAACCTAATATAATGTTTTATTAGGAACTGTCATAAAACTATGATTTCTTGCAACAGCCAAACATTTGAGTGCCCTTAAAATGGCTTAAAACCAATACTAAAGAAACCACTTATTTGTGACAAATTACAGTAAGTCGGAGGTGGCTTGGGTTGGGAATTTCAGTTGCTGCCAGGTACCAGTGAAGAGGCAGGTGGGCTTACACTGGCAACCCTCACTGGTGCCTTGAAGATGTATTTGACATAGTCAGGTCTAGACAGAAAAACGTTTCAAAAAGATGCATTAAAGGTTTTTATCCATCTTGATGGAGCTTCTTTGAATTTGAATTGTTATATGAGGACTCACATGTGGACACGAAAGTTCAATGTATCATGTTTCTGATTAACTCAGTGATACTCAGCTCACCACAGAAAATATTGCCTCATCCAGTTGTGTGTCTGGTCTGAATTTAACCCAAATCAATCAGCCATTAGATGGGGAGGTTAAAGATGGAAAATCAAGATCACAGAGGAGCAGGTCTTAGAAAGCCACACAAGTAGTCTTTGGTGTTGGGGAAAACTGTGAGCAGATGCTTCCATCACATACTAAGTGACCCTTAGTGAGCCAGGGATTTTTATGTTCCTTTCCCCATGAATTCAGACAGAACTTGTGACCGACTCCTACCCAACATGAAATGGCAAAGGAGATGGGAGGGCATTCTCCTTATCATGCAATAGTATATGAGATTCTGTCTAAACAGATGAATCGAGAGGCACCCCCTTGCTCTCTTTGAAGAAGTCACTGCCATGTTGAGAGAGAGCTTATGGGAGGTTCTCAAGGCAGAGGACTGGCAATGACCTCTAGGATCTGTGAGTCAGCCCAGTCAGTTAGAAAAAATCTGACCCAAACCTAAGAGTATGGAAGTAGATTATTCCCTAGCTGGGTCTCTCATAAGGATACCCCAGCTAACACATAGACTGTAGGCTGATAAGCCCCAAAGCAAAAATGTCAGTGAAGCTGTGCCCAGACTTCTGACAGAAACTGGGAAACTCTAAATGTGTATTGCTTTAAGTTGCTAAGTTTATAATAGTTTGTTATATAGTATGGAGAACTGATACACCAGAGAGCAAGTTCTAGCTTCCTGTCAGTACTTTATTCCTTGGTAGATGTATAGAACTATCCAGAACAAGGTCTGGAAAAGAGAGATTAAATCATTGGCAGGATACTGAGACAGTAATTTAGGCAAAAATGGACTGTGTATTTGGGGTATCTGTGCCTGAGTTGCAAATTGGCACCCAGTGATGAGAAAGCATTATTCTTGATGTTCATTAATTATCAAACCATGGAATAAGATAATTATTGTATTGTTTTGTTATTAAGAGCTCCAATTATTTTGAGAAGGATCACTTGACAAAATTTGGGGTAGGATCCAAAAAACAAAACTAGAGATAGCAAAGACAAACCTTGGTTGTTTCATAATTTAGCGACTTTCTTTTCCAAAAGACAAAATCATTATATTCAGAGTTAGAATTGTATTAAAATCCTAGCTCCCATCTTTACTAACTTTACTGATTTTCTCATGTAGGAAAATTATTCAACTTCTCTAAGATTCACTCAGTTGACATTTAGAAAAACTAGAGTACTAATAACTGCTTTTCCAATAGTCACTGGACCAAAGAGGTTAAAAAAAAAGGGAAATGAAATTACTTAAATTTTCTTCTGTATAGTATAAAGTACAAACTGAAGTCGTATAAAAGTCCAATAGCATAGAGAGTTTAAGAACTCATGTTTTGGATTCTGCTGTGTGAATATGAATCCTGGTTCAGTGGTTTGTTTGGTCTGTGACATTTTGCTAGCAACATAAGCTTCTCAGTATCTATTTACTCATCTAAAAAGCATGAAAAAAATACCTATCTCACTGAATTATGCAGATATGAAATTAGATAATGCCTGTAAAGAACTCTCATTTTTCCCTAAGTAGAAGATTGCTGTGTTGTCTGATAGGAGTGCCTGGCTTTGGGGCTAGCTAACATATTTGCCTTTGAGCAAGACAAGTCTCCACATACCTTTTGAAGCTTATCTCGTTCTTTATGGTTCTAATTAGAATAATGAACGAGTTATAGAATCATTATATATAAAATTTTTCCTACAACTAGAACCTCTAGGGAAAAGCTCTTCAATAAATGTCTGTGGGGTTAAATTGTACCTAGTCTTGCAGACGAATTTGTGGGGTACAACCTGGGTACAGTAGGACATGCCTGTAATTCTGGTACTTGGGAGTCTGAGACAGGAGGATTACATGTTTGAGGTCAGCCTCAGCAACTTAGCAAGAGCCTCCTCAACTTAGTGAGACCCTGTTTCAAAATAAAAAATAAAATAGGACTGGGTTGTAGCTCAGAGATAGATTGCTGCTGGGTTTAATTCCAGCACCACAATACAAAGAATTCCTGGGGTGCAGACCATGGGCATCTTCTCTACAATTCTGCATGGTCTCAGTTACATCCTCACAACTTAATGTGTGCTTGAATAAACATTTCAGTGGATGAAAGAATATCTTTAAGTCTAATAAAAAAAAAGATATTCTGGCAACATTAGCTTTGGGATCAGCTAGGCCACATCAGCAACAAACACAGCAGACCCCAGGGCATGCCAGAAATTATGTGACAGTCCTTCCTAGCCCCATTAAGTTCCTCTATACCACCGCACACAAAGCACATTAGAATGACAAGATATTTATACTCTAAGTTAGATGTCTATGCCATAAAAGTGATCTATGTAAGATCGATGTAACTGTAATTTAGCAATATAAGATGGGTTAGAAAACTTTTCATGGATGTAAATGTATAATACGCCAAGATGATGGTACCTCAGAAAATGACACATAAATTTCTTTGGAATGTCCTGGAAGACTTGTGGAAAACCAGCTAATAGTTGGCTTGCTGAAATCATGTACACATGCATTGCTAAAAGGTTATTTAAAAATGATGTGTTTGTCTCCTGGGCTCTAGTAAACAGTATACCTCAAACATCCCACGTGTAGGACTTGTCTACGCTCCTCAAATGGGGATACCTGGAAGAATATCCCATAATTTCTTTGAGCAACATGTTCTCCTACCTCTTAAAGAGCTGTACGTAGGCATTATCTGGAATACATATATATTTTTTTCGGTACTGGGGATTGAACTCAGGGGCATTCTACCTCCGAGCTATACCCCAGCCCTATTTTTTTATTCTTTATTTTGAAACCGGGTCTCACTAAGTTGCGGAGTGCCTCACTAGGTAGCTGAGGCTGGCCGCGAACCCGGATCCTCCGGTCTCAGCCTCCCGAATGCTGGGATTACAAGCATGCGCCACCACGCCCGGCTGGAATTTTTTTTTTTTTTTTAATGTAGTGTCATTTTAGAGATCTAGAAATGCTCAGCCACTAATACCCCGTTGTTCAGCATAATCATTAATAATATGATGATCATTTACCAGATGTCAGATACCATCAACTTATTTAATCCTCACATAATTATCTCATGGGCTAGCTGCTATTATGCTCTTCATTACATTTGAGGAAACTGGGGCACAGGGATAGTAAGTAACTTGTCTTATGTTGCACAGCTAATTAGCAGCAAACTCAATATCAAAACCAAGTTGTATGACTCCTGACCATTAGGCTAAACTTCTCCCTTAGCACAGAAGTGTTTCTAGATAGGGAATCAAATGGAAGTAAGATTGAATTCCATATTTATCACTAAATAGCTGCAAAACACTTCTCTATGATTTCTTCATTTATATTTAGGAATGAAAATACCCATATTACCAGGTTGGTAAGGGCAACTAGTTATGCCTAAAGTTTTATTGCATAAAATAGCATGCAAATATTATAATAGTTGTGAGCTCATAATAGGTATTCAACAAATATTATTTGTATTCAAATTTTATTCCTTTAGATTTGTCATAAGGTTCTTATTAAACTACAAATGCATTATTTGGACCTGCAAGACTTTTACTTACATCCCTATCAATATCTGAGCACAATTTAGTTTCGCAGGCTAACTCTTGCCAAAAAGAAGTTTTGAGAGAAACTGGAAACAAAGTCGAATCTATTCAGGTGGACCCTGTGTCAGGTCAGTTTGAGGACACTGGGCACTGTCACAGAGGGCAGGCATGGGCTGATAACCATGGGGATGTTTGGGAATCCAGAGGTCACTGTGAGCTAAAAGGGTGAAAAGAGAAGGGGAAGGGACCAAAGTGGGCAAGCAGAGGCCTGAACCATTCTGCCTCTAGCAGTAGCTTCTCTATGTCTGTGATTTACACCATGGCTTAATGCCACCATTGGGCTAGAAATCCACAGATGGGATAATGCCAGCAGAGGGAATGCACAAAAGATTTCCCTTGTTTCCTTCTCAAGACATCCATGATGATGGTATATTTGAACCATTTGTATGCCCTTCCCAATTATCCACTCTAATACATTAAGAAAATGTCAGTGGATGCTCAAACACTGGAATTTCTATCTGAGCTCTGTGTGAGCTCAGCAGGTCAGCCAAGGAGAAAGTGCTTCATCATCTCTCTTGGCCCTGATCCTGGAGAAGCTGCAGCAGACAGAAGCAACTCTGTAGGCACGGAGCTCAGGTCCAGCTGACTGTCTCCTGATGGTTAGCCATTACCACATTTGTGAGGAAGGGAGGCGCCCTCAAGGCGCCTCAGGTTTACACACTTTTCTTGTGAGACTCCAGTGGAAAGTGGCACCTCACACTGAACCTCACCGAGAACCAGTCCGTCTCAATCACCACTGCATAGCAGGGAAGCAGAGACGTTCGCAGACATCCTCTGGTCCTTTCATCCAGGGCCAGGACTGAGGAGTTACATGACCCCCAAGTCGAGCTGCAAAGGAAGCTTGGAGACTGAGTAGCTTTAGTCAGAGTCACAGCAGAAATGAGTAAGAGAAGAGAGGTGGAGTCTGGCATGGACACTGTGCAGGCAAAACCCACAAAGGAAGCATAGGTAGATATGATTATCATTCCCATGACATAACTAAAGACATTGGGGTCAGGAGCCATCAGGGAACTTGCACAAGATTTCACAACTAACAAGTGGTGAGGTCAGGATTTGAACTCAATCACCTTCAGTCATTTATTATCTGGGTGTTTAGTTTATACTCTGCTGCTTCTCCAAATTAGTTCTAGTTACTCCCTCTCAGAGCATCTTGCAAGTCTCCCTGATAGAAATAATCATTATTTACAATTACATATTGATGTTATACGATCCATTGCTTAATGTCCGCCTGCCCAATTACATAGTAATCTGTTTGAGAACGGAAGCATTATTGTTTGTCGAGTACCACATATGCAGCAGTGCACATGCATTCTCAATACTAATTGAATGAGTGAGTTTAAGACAAGCTCTGATTTGAGGCCCACTCTATGTTAAACAAGGATTTCAGTGATTTAGAGGAAAAAAAGTGTGTAGGAACTAAAAAAAGGGCAGAGAAAATTCCAAGAACATTGTTAGGCTACATCTGAAGGGACAGGTTTTGCTTTTTTTAAGCAGATGATAGATGAGAAAGCCCAAAGTAAGAAGAGAATTACTCAGTTTGATGAAAGTTGAGGATGTATGCTGAGAAATGGGTACAAATTAGGATATTGAACAATTTAGAGAGAACAATGAAAGGCAGAGAAAATTATACTTTCATATTAATAAAGATAGAGAAATACTTGTGACTGTTAGCAAAATGGTCAAAATGATCACTCTGGAAGCTTTATGTATATTTGATTAGAGGCTTTAAAGGAATCTCAACAGCTCAGGTACCAGGGAAGAGGAGAATAACCAACCAGACCATCGCAATGAGGATGGAGGGCGAAGATGGGCAAGAAAGGGATCATGCCAAGAAGGCCAGGGGTACAACCTGAGGCCATGAGGAAGGGTTTAAAATGCCCAGAGCCTAATATAAAGCAATTCCAACTTTTTGAGCTGAGTGGTTGGCAGTCACGGGTATCAAATGAGAAATTTGGGGAAAGGGCTATTCTAGGAAAAGAGATTAAGAAGCTCACTAATTTGAACTGTGAAGAAACCAAAAAATATGCAGTCAGCTTTCCACTTCTGTGGATTCAACCAATAGTGGATTGAAAATTTGGGGGGAGGAAATTACATCTGTCCTGAATATGTATATGTTTCTTTGGGAGGGGGACAGATCAGTATTTTCTAGACAATTTAGTATAACAACTATTTACACAGGCCCAGGCAATTCTCCACTGTCCTTGCCAGGACACCCAGCAGCAGCCAGCGTTGCAAAATGCTTTTGGTGGAGCCTGAAGACACCTGGTAGGTACTGGTACACACCCTTTGTCCTACCAAGGTGGCCAAGAAGAAGGTCAGGTCCACATAAGAAGCCATGGAGAAGGAGCCCAAGAGAAGATCAGCAGGGCTGCCTGTCACTAACACTGCTCCTGCAAAAGTGGAAACACAGCCCAAATAGACAGGATGGAAGGACAAACCTGCAGACAGAAAAAGAGAAACAGTAGGGGAAATAGGCCCATGTGGCTAACCAACAAAACAAAGAAAATCTACATTGGAGATGCTGTGAAGGAAGAGAGTCCAGCCTCTGATGAAGCGGGAGAGAAAGAAGTGCTGTCTGATCACATCATCCTCCCTTCTTGTACCACCCTGAGTGTCATTATCATCAGCTGTCTTGTACATGTAAGCTTTTTTAGTTGCTGTAAAGACTTAAAAAAAAAAAAAAAAGGAAAGAATTCTACTTTATCTGATTTTTTAAAAGTAAATGATTTTTAAACAGTGAAATCATTCACTGGTTTTTTAATTTGGGTACAACCAGAAAATAGTAGGATCTAGGTTTTGACTGTCTTGGGTGTCACCTCATGTCCTGTAACACAAAGCACACTGAGCAACCCACTAGAACCAAGGTGGAGCATTTAGTATGTCTTAATATTTTCCTTTACTTCTTTTGCTATGTCATTTTTAGTAGGATTGTTTCCTAAAGAAAACTACTCCTCCATCATCATCCCGTCAGAATTGTGGGAACTCTGTAAGCTCTCTGGCCAGGGTAGACCAGTTTCCTTAATAATTTCCTTAACATGCTGGGAGAGACTGAACATCTGAGTGTGTAGTGTCTGTGGTGTAGAATTGCATACTGGTGGGACTTGAGTAATGGCTTATCAGAATTTGAAGATATTGGTATTTGGTATTCTCTTAAGGAAAATCTGTCTCCAAATTTGAAGTTGGAAAGTCACTGGAATCACTGTTTTAAAAAGAGTTGCAATTATTGGCCATTTGTATTTCTTCTTTTGTGAAGTGTCTATTTAGATCCTTTGCCCATTTTTTGATTGGGTTATTTGTTTTCTTAGCTGTGAGTTTCTTGAGTTCTCTGTATATCCTAGATATTAGTCCTCTATCAGAAGAGTAGCCAGCAAAAATTTTCTCCCACTCTGTGGGCTCTCTGTTGAGGCTCCTAATAGTTTCCTTTGCTGCACAGAAGCCCTTCAGTTTAATGCAATCCCATGTATTGATCTTACTTTGGGTTGCTTGTGCTTTGGGGATCTTGTTGAGAAAGTATTTACCTGTGCCTATGTGTTGAAGTGTTGGGCCTATGCCTTCTTCAAGTAGCTGCAAGGTCTCTGGCCTGACTTCCAGGTCTTTGATCCACCTTGAGTTGACTTTTGTGCGTGGTGAGAAAGTGGGGTTTATTCCCATTTTCCTGCATATGGTTAACCAGTTTTGTCAATAAATGTATGAGGACATGTTTAACATCATTAGCAATCAGAGAGATGCAAATCAAAACTACCTTGAGATTTCACCTAACCCCAATCAGAATGGCAATCATCAAGAACACAAACAACAACAAATGGTGGCGAGGGTGTGGAGAAGTGGGAACCCTAATACATTGCTGGTTGGATTGAAAATTAGTGCAACCACTTTGGAAAACAATATGGAGAATCCTCAGATGAATGGGAATGAACCTACCATATGATCCAGCAATACCACTTCTGGGTATCTACCCAAAAGAACGGAAACCAAAGTATCAGACTAATGAATGCATATCTGTGTTTATAGCCACACAGTTGACAATTACCAAACTATGGAACCAGCCAAGATGTCAATCAACAGATGAATGGATTAAAAAACTATGGGAGATGTACACAATGGAAATTTATTCAGCCATAAAGAACAAGATCATGTCATTTGCAGGGAAATGGATGGAACTGGAAAACATTATGTTAAGTGAGATTAGTCAGTCACAAAAAGTAAAAAATTGTATGCTCTCCCTAATATGTGGAAGCTAGGGAGAAAATGGGACATAAGAGGGACTCCAGAGGAAGAAGGAGAAACCTTTGATGAGCAAAGAATTTGACTTAACAGAAGGTGATGGAGGGAGGGGGGGACACCCTAATGCACATGATGTACTTTCATGAACATATCAAAGTCAATCTCTAAACTGAACTTGAGAAGGAGGGAGGGTAAGGGAGTGGGGTGGGAATTGGGGAAGGGTTAAATGAGAAATGTGTGCATGTATGCCTTTTTCAGCTTGTATCTAACAAAGATATATGATTACAATGCACCAATTAAAAAATACAATAAAGTTTAAAAAAAGAATTGTAAACATTTCAAATAAAAGAGTTCCAATGCATAACTTTTTTTTAATGTTTTCAATATCTGTGTTTAGAATTGTACAAATTGAAATCTCTGTGCACTGATCCTCAATATGACATAGAAATCTCAATTATAAAAAATAATAGTGCATATTTCATAAGGATAAAATAGAGAAAAAATTAGAAAAATGATGTATGTTGTCCCAGAGTAACAAAATAAAAGAAGAGAAGATGCATTTGTCTGAATATCAGAAAGAACTGGCAGGCAGCGGGAGGTGTCAGATTGAGAAAGGGCATAATCTGCTAAATTGTAATATTAGAGTGGACAAAGAACGAACCATCTATAACTGAAAACCATCCTTCACCCACAGGGATGCACACCAGCGAACAATATGGTAATTGTGATACACACTGCCTGGGTGCTGGCTAAAACTGTCATGGCAAAAACAGATGTATCCAATCACATCATTTGTGTGACACTATGACCCAGGATTACCATAAATAGCAAAATTACCATAAACCTAAAAAACGAGATATGTTCTTGGGCTGGGGTCTATTTTTGCTCCCTATCAACATTTCTTGCTGGCAGATAAAACTCAGATCTCCAACAAGAAAGCAAAGCACTGAATATATTTACCTAGTAAGATGGAATATAATTTGAGAATTACGGAACAGGATATGCAATGGCATCCTCTGGGAATGTGCATGAAAGTTAGCTATCCAAGGGCTACAAAATTAGCCACGAAATTGGCTATTCATTCTTGTGAACTGCCTCTCTTGTATACCTAGTCCATCAATTCTAAAAATATTTAAGTGTTTCCTATGCACCAGACAATGTGCTGGAAACCAGACGTCCTCTCGTCTCTTGGAACTTATCATCTAGGAGTTGATTGAACAGACATGAAATAATAGATGGATAAGTTATAATCATATGTTCCCTTGTCCATTTTCTGCATGAAACAGATATTCTGGAAGAGCCTGCCTTCTTATCCTGCCATTTCTAGAAACTAGAAGACTGCATAACACTTAGTGGACATATGAGCATACAAAAACTGTTTTGGGGATAAGTGAATGAAAGGAAGGAAGCATGGTGGAAAGGGAAGGATATGGAAAATGAAGTGAAATGGTTTTGGTTAAAAGAGCATGTTTTCAAGTTAACAGAATTCTACCATTTCATCAATGACAATTAGTTCTTCAGAAATCAAAGCTTCAGGAAAAAAAATCTATTTTCATCAAGTTAACAGAAAAAATGACCTCTTTCCACCAAAAAGTAAACATATACTTACACTCTAAGCTTAGTTTCAGGAAGCCAGTATTTTGTCGCCAGCTTTGGTCTGAAATTATTTCACATGAAGGAGTCACTTAACATTTGAATATTTCATTTTTTTTCCTCTTATAAACACTAATCATCCTCCTAGGCATGGGCATGCAAAATTAATTGAAACATGCAACGCACTTTAGGTGAAAAGTACTAATTTATCCACAAATCCAACTGGTATGATTTATCTTTCATTGAGGGAAATGATGCCAATTTTAATGCTGGGTCAACTCAGAGAGTGACAGAGTGACTCTGTAAAGAAACAAACTTAACTTCCTTCTCCCAAACCTGGGAATATGGATTTTATACGAACTCATGACCCCATGACCTAAGGAAGAGAGAGTCTTCAGTCATTTCCCAGACTCAATCTCCTACCCCAGAAAAAGTGGAACCCTGGCCAAGCCACCCACGCCAGCCACAAAGAGACTGTTTTTTCAAATCCACTGAAATATAATTATAAACTCAACCATAAAATTTCCTCAACTTTGCCCTAAAACATGGATTTGGTATTTCTAAAATTACTCTGTGATCTGTATTTATGACATTTCTAATGACATCTTCTTAAGTATTGAAAATGCAGTGCTAATTTGAGAACCACATCCTCATCCTGTACAAGAATCCAAAGTGATGGCTGCCACAGAGAAATAAACAGCCCTCAGGAAATCAATGAGGGAAGCCACAAAAGGTTGCTTGGGCTAGTCCACTGACCTAAGCAGGTAAACAACTAATCCATCCATGACAAAATACTTTTAACAAATCAAGTTGATATTAACTATATTGATATAGTGGTAAGAATAATAGCCAACATTTATTAATCACCTACTATAACCAAGGTCAACATGAAGCACTTCTCATATTCTCTCATTTACTCCTCAAAACCTTCTGATCAAATAGGCACTCTATTTTCTCCTTTTTACAAATAAAGAAAATGTAGTACTGCCAAATGAACTTGAACTTTGGCTAATGTAATCAGTGGGCCACTCAAAGAATTTGTAGTAAGAGTTCAACAGTCAAGTTTAAGTGAGAAAGGAGGAAGATGGAACAGAGCAGATGCTGGTATGGAAAGGATGCTGACTCTAGCTTCATGAGGCTCTTCTGCCAGGTTCCCAGTATCAGCTCACTGCGAGAGAATTCCCTAACATGATACCTCATGTCATTTCTTCAAACATCAGAGTCGTAGGCAGGAGCTGAGTAGATGTTAAGTGTCTCTACAGTAGTTGGCAAAAGCCAGGGAAAGGATATATTCCACTCACTCACACACTCACTTTGGGCTTCTGCCATGGAAACAGAGTAGTCCCACCTTATCCATAGGGTACATCCTAAGACCTAAAACCACAGGTAATACTGACCCTATGTCTACCCCATATATGCATACCTGGGGTAAAGTTTGGTTGATAAATTAGGCATGGCAAGAGACTAACAGCATTAACTAGTAATAAAACAATTATACTGTAATAGAAGTTACTTAAAACTAATGACCTGCTTATTCTTAGAACTTTCAGTTGGATATTGTTAGACCATTCTTGATGGTGATGACATAAACTGTAGAAAACAGAATTGCTCATGAGGGGAACTACTCTATGATCTCCTTCTAGAAATATCTCCTCCCCGCAGGAGGAGCCAATTTAAGGAGCTGAAGAGTTACCTACGCCACCCTCAAGACATTTATAGGCAAGAATACCATTGCAGCTAATCACAGAAATGAAGCCTCCACCAGCAAATACATACTTTTTTGTAATCAACAGCCTTCTTTCCATCTTTCTGGATCTTTCCTATTCCTCAGCCACATGGTAATTTCCCAGGAATGAATTATACTACTACTTCTACTTGCTCATTTCCATATTGGTGAATTACTTCTAACCTTAACGAACGATCCTCCAGCAAATCAATTATTCATTTTTTAAATATTTTATGTTCCCCACTGTATAGATTTATTATTAACTGTTGGAACTTATAAATGTTAACACGGGGTGATGCTGTCATCCAGCATCATCAATAATGGATTGTTCTATTTTTTTAATGATTTTTTTTTTGTGCTCTTGATTGTAAATGGGTTTAACCTGAAGGGCCTCAAGCTTTTTCCATTAAAAAATAAAATTAAACAAAGATTAAATGTGAAAAAAACACTTTTAAAATATCTTCATGCTTGAGTGTGCTCTGATTATCTTAATGAAGCAAGATTGATATTAGGAGCTTTGTGTGGAGGAGAAAGTTATCCAAAGGATGAATCTGCAGATAGCTAGCCCATGGAAAATCCTTCCAAATAAATCCTACAGTCAGCAATTAGCAATAGCAATGCAAACGAAAACTACCAAGTCTCACAATCATCCTCACCCCTAACTCATTGTGTGACTCAGCAAGAATGAATCCACATTTGAGCCAGGCCTGAACAGGAAGCAGCATCAGAGAATGAAAAAAAGAGGCCAGAAAAACTGCAGAAGTCATTCCAGGTTAAGTGCTTTGAAATAAAGGAATATCATAAAAGTAGAACATTTTGACCAGGGGAAAGAATAAAATATTTCATAACTATGAGTAGAAAAACCAGTCCCTGCTATGGTTTGAATCTTAAATGCCCTCAAAGGCCCATGTGTTAAAAGCTTGGTCTCGAGCCCAAGCACTATCAGAAAGTAGGGGGCCCAGTGAGAGATCTGGTCACTGGAAATGTTCTCTTGAAAGTGACAGTGGCACCCCAAACACTTCCTCTCTTTTGTTCCTGGCTCTAGGGTCAATACTTTTCCTCTACCATTTGTCCTTGCCCCAGATCAACGGGACCTGGACTAAAACCTCCAAAATCATAAGCCAAAATAAACCTTTTTTCCCAAGTTGATTTATCTCAGGTATTAGTTACAACAACAGAAAGCTGGCTAACACAGTCCCATTTATTGTTAAATAATTTCAATCAGCCAGAAAAAGTAGGCATTCACCTACCATGTAGGTCTTACTCCACTTTAACTTTATTATGTTTTTTGCTTTTTTTTAAAAGAGGGAGAGAAAGTATTAGACTGAAATTTGGCAAGCAGAAGTTCCTTTCACTTATTTATTAAGGGAGTAAATATTTATGGAGAGAACATCTATGTTAAAGCACCAGGGTATACCAGGAGAGAGGTGTCAATATGACTGTCTCGGCCTTTGGAGGACTGACAGTTGATTAGTGGAAATGGAATCTGTGAATAATTATGCAGGTCGTAAAAATCTGACAGCAGGATTAAGATTCAAGTAAAGTCCTGAGGAAGTTAGAGGAGGAAAGATCTTAATTCTAAGCAGGGTTTTCATTTCAATTTTTAAATTAAAGCCAAATTCTATCCCGTCTTGTGAATTGATATTTGCTTTCCTATGGAAACAATCTGGGTCTGGGTTATGCATTAACTTGCAACTTTATATAAAGCGTCAGAAATGATCAATCTGGGGAGATGGAAAATCACATAAATTCTAAGAGTCTTAAAAACAATTCTCAAGGGTGACATTTTATCCTACAAACCCTATATTATAACTTCACGCCACCACTTTATGGCATGTAAATCTTAGGAACTATAAGAGAAAGTTATAAATTGCTTGATCTCATAAGATACCCCAGGTGTCCTTGGGCAGACCTTTCTATGTCTCCGTTTCTCAACTGTAGCAGAAGGGGTAAGCTCAGAATCTCTGCGATCATTTCAAGGCCTAATATCCTGAGAATCCAAGACTTTTCACGTGGGCCATTTTTCATATGATCAATTTTCATTCTGTGAATAAATGTCAGGTTTCCTGTTCCACATAAGGGGACTCTACAGAAGTAATTGGATCCCCATGGAAAAGCAATGCCCTATATGTGTCCCAGACCTCATAAATAGTCTGCTGTGAGCATTTGTGGATCCTATGCAAAGTAATGAAAGAATTGAAATTTCCTTATTTGCTCAAAACAGTATTTTTTTCCTATTAGAGATTATGCTCATTTGCAAGGTGTTGACACCAAATTCAGAACATAATCTTGAAAACATAACAAATATTGATGAAAATGGCACTCATGCAAGGACTGGATGGGTGTCAAGGTAGCAGGGTGGCTGAATAAATTTTAATAACAGGAATTGGTTTCATTTGTTTATGTGTTATCCATTCTCCATATCCAACAAACCCTCAAACTAACTGCAAAGTCCATGCAAGTATTTTTGTTTGGTTGCATATTTGATGTGGAAATCGCAGAAAGGACTAACCCTGAATGGAGTTGATGATAGGGAGTGATCCAGCAGGATACAGGAAACAGCCTAGTTTCTACAAGTAAATATTTCAACTAGCACTTGTCTTCTATTTTATGTTATGTAGTATCTCTGCTCTCTTACATTTTAAATTACTAGAAAGAGGACTCTATGCTTGATTTATCTGTTTTCTGTCATTACATCTCTAGCATTGCTCCTTCTCAGATGGTAGGTGCCTGACAAATATTTCCTGAAGGATTCATTGGACATAGATATATCTAAGCAAAAGGGAAGCTATGAATCTCCCTGGTGAAGTCCAATCTAAATATACAACTCTCGTGAACCTGACAATAGAGGAGTCAAACCTTGGGTTGTCTATGAGATATTTGGGGGGCTTTTAAAATTGGTTTTCTATATTTTGTTACATGTTTATCAGCATTATTTATCAGACATTGAAGCCTCAAAGACTCAGATTGTTTCTTCTACTTAACTCCAAGCAGGAGATTGACACAAAGCCACAGAGCTTCCGGATACTAACATAATATAAGTGATCTCCATACTAACAAGGCTGCTTTCCTAAATGAGAAATATAATGAGTGAAATTCCCAGTTTCCCCTATTCTTTTAAAGATATAGAAAACATTCCTTCACTTGACAGAAGTGAGTATGAAACAAATTTAGCTTTAATTTACAGCTTAATGAAGAAAATTTAAAACCAGATTAAATATGCAGCACAAACAGCATTTGATGATTTGGCATGAGAGTGGTGAAATTGTAAATCAGTTTTTGAACTTTTTTGTTCTCCATCTTGACAGTAATTAAGAGAGAGAGACAGAGGAAGAGAAAGAGAGAGAAAGGAAAGAAGGAAGGAAGGACATGGCATGATAGCAAATGTTCCTCACAATTTAGTTTGTATATCAGTGAGAATACATCTGGAAATCTTATCATCATTTCTCTGGGGACAGAAAACAAGCATCATATATTCACTCTATGATTCCTGAACATCATAATGAAGTTACCCTCCTTCCTCTGAATTAGTCAGTTTATTCATTGTCCCTAGGGTTTCCAGCCAATGGTTTCATGGAGAGCGGCTGTTTTATTTCTCTCAGGTCTAGAGATGATTAGATCGCTGGTTGAGAACATTATTAGCAGTCAAGTTAGAGAGAGGCAGGCTTCATAATCAACCAAGTAAGGAATCTTTCTTGCTTTATCTTTGCAATGAGAAACAAGAAGGGGAGAGATATCCCTGATGAGAGCATTTGAACAGTAAGATAATAAGTTTTTCTCTTTTTCCCAAATGCAGGACCAAACAAACAACAACAAAAAAAAACTATTGTGAGAGATAAAGACCTGCCTACAAACTTATTTTGAAGAAATTGTAAGGCTCCTGGCAATTCCACCTGGTTTAGGGTAGAGATCTAGGTAGATAGCTCTTTTCTTTTTGGAAAACACCTGGAGAAAAATGTTTCCACAGACAGGAATAAAAGAGAGGTCAAATAATTTTACAATGTAAAATGGATATCTTCCTGTTTTAAGATGGCACCTCTTAAACACTTGTGCTTCCTTCTCTAGAGTTTTTGGAACCTCACTACCATGTTGAAACTGAAAATACATGACAAAGGGACTCTCTTGAATGTCAGTCAAATTAGGGCAGGGATAAAAATGACACCGAGGAAAGGTATCCAGAAACAATCCTAGAAAGAGTGTGTATGGCACATACTGCTTCAGCTGAATGGCAAACAATGAAGGATCAAAGCAACAGTCTTTGATTAAAGGTGTTCTTAGGATGTCACCAAATCACCAAATAACAACAACATAAACACACAACTATGTAAGCAAGTAACAAGGAAAAGAGAATTCTAAAACCTTCCAGAGACTGAGACTAGATACTCTAGTTTTAGCTGACAAAGGACAAAATTAGGTTGAACTCAGGTTTTAAAAGCAACCCAGAATATAAACCCAGGAGAGATTAAATTAATATATTCATGGTTTTGAGGGTTATAAAAGCTTCATGCCCAGAATTGCATAGAAAGTTAAATATCATTTAAATGATAGGGTATAATAAGTACACAAGGTCTCAAAGGACTCCTCATGTTTCTAAAAACAAAGAGAGCATTATGACTCATGAAAAACAATATTAACTAAATACCTTGCTGGCTATTTGTGCATCTTCTTTAGGAAAATGTCTATTTAAGTCCGTTGCCGATTTTTAATTGGATTACTTGTTTTTATTTAGTTTAGATCTTTTTTTTTCCCCCAGGGGGAGGGTTTGCTATCAAGTCATACAAGTATCAAGTCATATGAGTTCTTTACATATTTTGGGTGTTAACCTCTTGTGATATTGTGAAATACTCATTTGTTTTTGTCCTATGGTTTCCTGGCATAGAACTTCTAAAACCCTTGGAATTTTCAAGAAGGTAAGTGTCCTTGAGGATGCTAATCAGTTGACTGATGGCAGTCCCAACATATCTTCAGGATAGGAGCTGGTGACCCAAACCTACAAAGCAGGACAGTAGGACTGGCACTTTCAGTCTCACCCCCCAACTTCCAGGAAGAGGTGAAAGTTAAATTGACCATCAATGGCCAAGGATTTAACAAATCACGCATATATAATGAAGCTTTCATAAAAAAAAACCAAAAGGACAGTGTTTGAAAGAACTTCCATTAGCAGAACATGTGGGAGAGTCCTGCAGGGCGGTGCACCTGGAGAGGTCATAAAAGTCCCATTAAACCTCCTCCTGTGTATCTCTTCATCTGTATGCTTTGTAACATCCTTTATGATAAACTGATGAACATAAGTACGTTCATTGTTTGCAAGCTGGTCAGGCAAATTAATCAAACCTAATGAGAGGTCAAGGGAACTCTGATCTATAGCTGGTGGGTCAGAAGCACAGGAAAGGCAACCTAGGGCTCATGATTGGTGTCTGAAATGAGAAGGCAGGGCAGCCTTGTGAACTGAGTCCTCAAGTTTTGGGATCTGATACTTTCTCCAGGTGTCAGTACTGAATGGGATTAGAAGATACCCCAGTGGCTGATTGCTTCTCTGCTGGTAGGGAGAAATTCCCACACCTTTGAGAGTCACTGAAGTCCTCTGTACTGGTGGTTGTGGGGTGAAAACAAAGACAGGCAGTTTGCTTTTTCCTAGACATACAACCTGTATCAGATCTATAGTTTGAAAATATTTTCTCCCATTCCATAGGTTGTCTTTGCATTTTATTTTTTCTTTTGCTTTGTAGGAACTGTTTAGCTTGACTTGGTCCTACTTGCTTATTTTGTTGTTGTGTTGTCTGTGTTTTTCTAAAGAAGACATGAGAATGACCAATAGTTTTATTAAAAGGTGTTTAATATCTCTGATCATCAGAGAAGTGCAAACTGAAATCATAATGAGATATCTATCATCTCACTCTTGTTAGGATGGCTATTAATAAAATGTCAAGATAGCAAGTGTTGTTGACAATATGGAGAAAATGGAGCTCTAATTGGTAGGAATATAAATTAGTACACTATTATAAAATATAATATGGCTATATCCAAAGGAAGTAATGTCACTATTTCAAAGAGAGATCCGCATTCCCATGTTTTTGCAGGACTATTTAAATGGCCAAGATGTGGAAACAACCTAAATGTCCACCAATGAATGAAGACAGTGTGGTAAATATTGACAATTGAATGTTATTTTGCTCTGTAAAAAGAAGAAATCTTGTCTTTAACAGCAATGTAGATAAACCTGGAAGATCTTATACTAAATGAAATAGGCCAGGCACAGAAAGACAGGTACTCATGGTCTCATTTATATGTGGAATCTAAAGAAGTTGAGTTCACAGAAACAGAGTATGGTGATTGCCAGAGATGGAGGGGTGGAGGAAATGGGGACAAAGGTGGTCCAAGGGCACAAATTTTTCACTGTAAGGTGAATAAATTCAGTGATGGGGTTAAAAAACATCTAGTATACAACATAATGAGTATGTTGTATATACTAATATAGAACAATGTATTTTATACTTGGAAGTTGTTAAAAGTAGATGTTAAGTATTCTTACTACAAAAAAATTTGTCAAGTCTGGTGATGTTCATTGTCTTCATTACTATGACCATTTCACATGTGGAAACATCATGCGGTATACCTTAAATGTATGCAACTTTTGTCAACCATATTTCAATAAATCTGGATGGGGAAAATAAGCTATGGGCTGAGAAAAAATATTTTTATTACCACTCATTTATTTTTTATTTTAATTCTTTTTTTTTTTTTTTAGCCATGCTGGGGATCAAATGCAGAGCCCTGCGCATGGTAGAAAAGTGCTCTACCACTGAGCTATAGTCCCCAACTCCAAGAAAACTATTTTTAAAGCTTTTAAAACTTATTATGGGTGTCAAAATAAGCAAGGAAAGGCAATAGTAAAAGTATATTGAAAGTCCATAAATAAATTCTAAAACTATGGGGAAAAGCACAATGAGGTAAGAGTATGCTGAGGTATTTGTTTTATTTGGGGGAAGGAAGATAGATTACTAAGCTTAGGAAACTGAGAATGAGTTTTAATAAGTTATGTGTAAACACTAGGAGATGAAAAAGAGTTTGGGACTTTCAAATCAATGAAAGAATATTTAATCTATCCAATGGAGTGAAAGAATTGAGGGCAAAAAGAAATAAGAAGGGTGTTTAAAAGAAAACACTAAAAAAGATTTGAGAAATAAATCTAATATAAGAGTAACTTAGGAAATAATATATTATGCCTTCACAAGACAGACTTAAAGATATAACTTTAAAAAAGATGATAAAAAGGAAAAAAGGATTTCTGAAAAATTGGGAATACCAATGGCTAGATTTGTTAGTTATCTTGATTTAGTCATTCCACAATGCATACAAGTATCAAAACATCATGGTATATTCTGTACATGTACAATTTTTATCAATTTAAAGATAAGTACCAAATATTGCATTAAAAAACAAAATAAATGGCAAGAACAATGATAATTGAAGAAATGTTCATCAGTACTTTTATACTGATCTGGGATATGTATAAACAATAGCTAAGACGACATACAAGAACTGGACAGGTAGGGCACTTCTGGAAAAGAGAACTAGTAATAGAGTCAGAGGTGGAGGAAATACCACTTACTCTTTGGCATTTTTCTGAATTCTATATATGGGTATTCAGGAGTATGGAGTTAGTGAGTAGACCAACTAAAATTCCTGAAATGTGGAAACACCCATTTAATTTTTGTCAAAGTTTATGAGCATTTGAAAAGTAAGTTGGTAAAATGAAGTCTAGGCTCCTCAGAATACACTAAGAAGTAGATTAGATGATTCAATTACATAATCATCTGGATCAGGGCCCATGTGCTAAACCCAACCTCCTGCCTGTGTTTGTAAATTCTCTTTTATGGGAACATGATAGTGCTTTTTCACTTAGGTGTTGTCCACGGCTCTACGTTGGTAGAGTTGAGTCAATGTTAATACAGACATGAACTGACAGCCTGAAATACCTACTCTCTGGCCCCATACAGAAAAAGTTGCTGATCTCTGATTTACATATTGGGGATGAGACAGAATATTTCACTCTACCTAGGAAAATTCTTATAATGTTATATGAAAAATTCCACCAATACACTATGATAATTACATAGGAAGGAGGGCTGGCAGGAAATATCCCAAGTAGCTAACAGCAGCTGTATGCAGTTGATAACAATATGGCTACATTCCCTTTCTCCTCTATATTTTCAAATTTGGGGGACAACGTGGCTGCCGTACATTTGTCTTACTTTTTATCGTATGATATTGATTTTCTCAATTGTGAACACATGACACCTACAAAATCACAAACAGACAATATGAAAGCTTCAAAATGTCTGAGTTAAAATTCCAGGTCAAGATATGGAAGAATCTTTCCAACGCATGATAAGCTTACCTGCACAACACTGGTCATTTAAATTCCATGAAAAGAGTGGAAAAATTAACATAACCCATGAGAGACTATTGATGGTCACTGAACTACAGAATAATAACGCTACCTCATATTTGCATAAAATACTTCGTAGACTTTGTCTCATTTGAACATAGACTAAGAGGATAGGTAAACATTTATGTCCTTTACTCCAAAAGAGAAAGGAGACTGAGAAATGAAGCAACTTTGCCAGGGTCAAAGAGATTTTAAATGTCTGAAGTAGAAACAGAAAGCACATTTTTCTGTTAACATCACTATTGTGCCCACCAACTGACCACACTGTTTCTCTTTAGAAATTAAACAAAAGCTTTTTGGCTCCTCTTATAGTGACTGGAACTTTAAACACTTGATTTTTTTTTTTTTAATACGAAAATGTTTCTCCTGAGTGGTTTGCTGAAATAACACTGAGTTAAATGATTTTCTGTTCCCCTTTGTGTTATCAGTATTTTCAATTAAGCTAAGTAATTATGAACTCGGTTTGTTCTGAATGTGACATTTGTTATTGAATTCCTTTGAAGCGATCATTTTTTAAATAAAAAGATTATCAATTACTCCCTTAAAAATTAAATAATATTCATGTGGGTCACGAATAAGGGAAACTCAAGGGAAAATAATCTTTGTTGTTACATATCTCCTTTGGTTTCATGTTGAGATAATGTTTTATTTAACTACTTGCCATTTTATAATCGTGCTGAAATATGATATAAAATGTCGTGGGTTTTTTGTTTTGTTTTTGTTATTTTTCATGACAAAACTGCCTAGATACTTAGTCACGGACTCCTCAGGCTCACTGAAAGGTCTGTTCGGGGCAGGTGGCTGCCTGTTGTACTGCCACAATCCTCATGCTCCAAAGAGCAATGTGAAACTCTGCCTGACTTTCTCATGCAACAAAGGAGCCTTTTATTCTACTCTTTGAGCTTGATAAGCCCAGGAAGTTCCATAATGGACGAGGCTTTCAATATCAATAAGAAACTTTAATTATTTTGTGGCAAATACTTCTGATTATCACAAAAAAAAGAGCTAAACTCCATTTCCTATGGAGAAAAGCCCTATCCATTTTCTTTTTCATTATGTAGTTTTGAAAGCCAGCTTAGAACACTGTGTCACCATCCTCAAAACATCCCAAGCCGTTTTACTGAAGAAGCCCTAATGGCCAGAGAGCTAGTCCACACCTTCTGGGCCTCTGGGCCTGCAGCTCCAGCCTTCTCCTTCTTTAGAAAAATTTCTTTCAAATTTTGCATTTAACCTCTAAAATTTATAATAAACTTGTTTTCTGTTTCTTATTATACATATATGTATAAACAATGTGCATGTGTGTCTATGTGTGTCTTACTGAGGATTGAACCCAGGGGCATTCTACCTCTGAGCTTTGCCCCCAGTCCTATTTTATTTTGAAACAGGGTCTCGCTAGGTTGATGAAAGTCTTACCACTTGCTGAGGCTGTCCTCGAACCTGCGATACTCCCAACTACTGGGATGACAGGCTTGCACCACCACGCACCACTGACAATTTTTTTTTTTTAATTATGTAAGCCTGAGTTTGCAGCTCAAGGAAGATATGCTTTGGCACCCAGAAACCTAGAACATCAGAGGACAAGTCGCGTTTAACCTCAGGGTTAAATGAGCTCCATGTTGGGAAGCAGAGGCCAACACGAAATATTCACTGTCTAGTTCTGTAGCCTGCTCCGTATCAACTTCCCCCTTTGGAACAAAGCTCCAGCCCCTGAATCTTGCCAGCGTCTCACTACACCAAGCCCCGCAGTGCCTCATCCTATCGTGCCTCTACCTGAGGTGCTCTTCCACTCACCTGCTCCAGGGGGCGCCAACCCCAGTGTACTCTCAGATCTCCTCTGGAATCCTACCTCTCTTCTCTGTGAAACACCTCCTGCTCACTCAGGCAACAGGATCAAGAAATATTTCTAGTGGAGAGTAGGGATTTGTAATGGGTAGTCTACTTTCTACCCTGTTACTATACCTTCTTCCATCCTAATAATTCTACTGAATTGCAATTATTTGTTTGAATATGTTTTCTCTTTTCATTCTTACAACCATTGAGGATGGTCCAGTCATTTTTTTTTTAATCACCTAACACAGAAGCTGGTATCAAGTTGGACCTCCATAGGAATAGGAAATTAATCATTACTCTTTTCTTGGTACTGAAGATTGAACCCAGGGCTATGCTACCTCTAAGCGACACCCTCGGCCTTTATTATTCTTTGCTTAGAAAGAGGGTCTCAATATATTGCTGAGGCTAGCCTCGAATCTGGAATCCTATCTCAGTTTCCCAAGTACTGGGGTTATAGGCATGGCCACCATGCCTGACTCATTACTTTTAAAAAAAAAAAAGCTTTATATACCGTGGGTCAAAGAGTGAAAAAAAATCCTTCATTCTTAAAACTCATGAACTATATAAAGAGGAATTCAAGCTAAGGCAATGAGCGCAAACATACTATTGGCAGGTGTTGAATTAGCTGAGTCTTTCTTGGGATCAGAATTAGAAATCTATTCTACAGGGGGGGACAGAAAAGATAAGAGTTTGCATAATACCTCTCTTGTCTTCCATTTTGAATGAAGTCATCCTCAAAACACAATGGAGAGGAAGCTAAGGGGGCTCCTGGGGTGAATTGGCAGCTGTGGTATCGAATGATGTCTAGACTCCATGTGATTTACTGTACTGTGTATCACAATCCAACACGTAAAAAAGAACTGAGCGAATCCACCGTAATCCACATGATCTTGTTGGAACTTTCACAAGAAATTTGAATCCCAGATGAAAATGATGTCATTGCTACCTTGCCCAGAGTTTCACAGTTATCATTATGTAAATTAACCTTTCCTAATCTAACTGTCAATATAGTAGTATAAAAACAACACCAAGCTGAACACTTTTCTGGAATCAAATCTCATTCTTTAACCACGGTAATGTACGATTCTGGAGACACTTATTTCCAGTGTAGCTGCTTTTGCTAGCTGCTAGTTTTTAACAGATTAACTGGATATTAAGACAGATTCAATTTTAGACCCAACTGATAACACGGAAATCTTTCATCTTACAGATGAGAAAACCGAGGCCTGGTGAGCTCATGATTAAGTCCACATCCCAAGCCACTAGGCATAAGGCATATGTCTCCTATGACACTTATATCCTTTTCTTGTTTTTTAAAGATAACATGAAACCTTAATCTTTTACTTAATCTCCCCCTTGAAATTGTTCAGTAGTAAGCTAAACACATTTATAATATTTGTGACTTTTACACTTGTTAAAGAATATGCCAATTTCCTTCTCAGGGATAATATTCAGAAAGTGGCATGGATTTCTCTAGCAGATTTTCTAGAGGGCTTTACACTGAAGGCTTCTAAAGGACTCCCAACAACCCTCCTTACATCTGCATAATACTCAGTGGTGGACAAAGAAACCTGTAAGAGAGGGCAATGGGCTGCTCTTCATCAGGACAACAAGAAACAAGAATGACAGGCACCCAGACACAAAGGACAGTTAATTCTCAGACCAAAGGACTGGGGCACTGATGGGCTCTGAGTCATCAAAATATTTGCCAGTTTATATAACACTTATTCAAAGCTAACACCTTCCCAAATTAGGTCAGCAGAACCCACAAGAGCAAAGTTTCGGACCTGTGGTAGCCATGTGACATAAAAAAAAAAAAAACTGTGTGAAAAGGAGAAGGTTTCTGGTCATCAGAATGCTTGGAGGGACCTAACTGCATGTAGCAGATTAAACATTCTGCATACATTAGACATTTAGCCAGGGAAGTCCCTTCTCATGCAATTATCAAGAGGACTTTTCCTGAGAACTACAGAGCCAGAAGAAAGCAGATTTGATTGCCTGTACTGTACAATCTGCTATTAATATTCAAAGGTGTCATCCTTCCATGCTACTAAATTAGGTAAGCCAATTAAGATTGAGGAAATACAACTTTCCACAGAACCATAGTTATAGATTAATATTCCTAGCCAGGCATGGTGACACATGCTTGTAACCCCAGTACTAGGAAGGCTGAGACAGGAGATTGCAGATTTGAAACCAGCCTCAGTAACTTAGTGAGACCCTGTTTTTTAAATAATAAAATAAGAAGGGCTGGAGGTGGGGTGTAGGCCAGAGATAGAGGGCCCTGGATTCAATCTCCAGTATCACAAAAACTAACAACAAAAAATATTACTGAACTTATTACTAATTAGTTTTCCTTACTGCATCAAGAATAAATGTTATCTTTAAAACTTTTATTGTAGCCAGGCATGGTGGCACACACTTGTAATCCCAGTACTTGGGAGGCTGAGATAGGAGGATCACAGGTTTGAGGCCTGCTAAACCTTGCTTAATCAAAAATGGTAAAGTAATATGTAATCCCAAGTGATGTGTTTATCTGGTACTAGTGTTGCAATTTTTATTTTATTTTATTTTTTGGTACTGGGGTTTGAACCAGGGGCATTCTACCTCTGAGATACACTCCCACCCCTATTTTAATTTTTTATCTTGAAACAAGGTTTTGCTAAATTGCTGAGGGCCTTGCTAAGTTGCTGAGGCTGGCCTCAAACCTGCAATCCTCCTATCTCAGCTTCCCAAGTACTGGGATTAGAGGCATACACCAGCACGCCCAGCTGGTATTGCAGTTTGTGTGAAGAAACAATGACATTTCAGTGGGAAATAAGTCTGTGGAAAAGCCGGGCATGGTGGTGCACGCTTGTAATCCCAGCATTTGGGAGTCTGAGACGGGAGGATCTGGGTTCGCGGCCAGCCTCAGCTACCTAGTGAGGCATTCCACAACTTAGTGAGACCCTGTTTCAAAATAAAGAATAAAAAAATAGGACTGGGAGTGTAGCTCGGAGGTAGAATGTCCCTGAGTTCAATCCTCAGTACCGCAAAAATAAATAAGTCTGTGGAAAGCCTGCTATTGAAGACAAATGTGCCGAAAAGCAACACTCTCAGAAAAGAGTCACTGCAAAGTGCCTGTAGCTTTTTGCAGCACGCTCAGTAAAACAAAGTCTGGTCATGTCACGGGTAGTCTACCAAAGTGAGAGACAGCAGCGCCAGACAGAAATAATAGGTGGTTATCATCACGTCCATTCCCAGCCAACATCATCTTGGGAAAGGATCCTCAAATCTCAAGGGCACTCTTCCTTCCAGGGAGGGAGCATAATTCATCACAGAACTACTTTTTTTTTTTCTCTTTGGCCATTGTACTCCATTAAGGATCCAGGTGTGAAGAAGACTTAAGTTGGCAGACTTGTGTGGCCAAGTTAGGAAGCTTTGGAATCATGTGATTTTGTGCTTCAACATTTAGTAATGTCCCTGAGTTCAGTACCAGTGCTAAGATTTAAAGACTAAAAATTATATATCCCTAGGAAATTATATCTTGAAAATAACTAAAAACAGGTATAATGCCAACAGGTGTATGTGAGACTTGGAAGCCAGAATGCCTAAAGTAGAAAGCACAGTTCTTTTCCTAGATTGCAATGTGCTCTGCCCACAGTCTTCTTTAAATGATCTTTCATTATAAACTCATTATCATATCCTCGAAGTTACCACTTCAGCACTAACTCAAGAGCCATGTGAAAAACGTGTACTCTTAAAAGTTGCAAGCTGGTGAGCCTACTGACACATCATCATCACTCAGAGTCCACTGCTTATACTAGGGTTAGCTCCTGGTATACCTTTTATGAGTTTTGACAAATGTATTAACAGCAGGTATCCACCATCATAGTATCATACAGAGTATTTGCACTGCCAAAAAATTTTACGTCCTCAGCATTTTTGATGCTGAGTTTTGGTGATGCCATTTCTATTGCTAGCAAATAAAGATATAAGATATTCACTTTTAATGAGGTATGCTAATCAAGTACAAGCTTAGGAACCATATGAGAGGACATTATTTTGCTTTGTTTAGCAACTGCTATTTTACATGCACTAGACTTCATTCAAATTGGCTTTAAATTAACAGTTATTTTAAGATTGTACACCAAGAGGAACATGTACCATGTTTGTTAAATACAACAAGTATTGCTAAGAAGTATTTCCCCACTTGGGGATGGTAGTAACACCTGAAGGTACATTCTTAATGCCAAAAATAACGCCATGGTCACTATTTCCATTCTAGCCATGCAGTTCCAGAAAACAATAGCTGTTTCTCCAAGAGAGTTTCACAGAACACAAGCTCTATGGTTTGTTCCCCTTAAATAGAATTCTATGGTCAAAAATATTTGGGAAAAGATGCCCACTGTACTTCCCTTTTAGAGATTTACAAAACATATCAGCATTTAAAAATTTTTGTGAGTTCCACCCAAGTAATTTATCTAGTCTCACTTAACCCAGCACATTCCAAACTTACTTAATCCTATGATGCTTGAGGAATGTTTGGTAATCATAACATAGACTGGCTATATCAATATTTCCCAGTTTTGGGGAATGCAAACTTTAGTAAAATAATCATAACTTGTGTTATTGTCAATGTTTAAAAGAAATTTAATGTATAGGTAACTTACTGTTTCATAGTTTACTTTCCTCTATGCTGTATAATATTTTCTATTTTAAAATAATGATTCTGAACCATTTTCTATACTTAATGACAATTTTCAGACATCTCACTAATTTTATTAATAGTTGCAATTATTTGGGGGGGGGCATTGGGGATTAAACCAGGGACATTCTACCTCTGAGCTACACCTCCAGCCATTTTTAATTTTTTTTTTTTTTTAATTTTAAAACAGAGTTTCACTAAGTTCCTGAGGGCCTCACTAAGTTGCTGAGTTGCTGAGGCTGGCCTTGAACCTGGGATCCTCCTGTCTCAGCCTCCCAACTACTGGGAATATGAGGCATGCATCACCACACCTGGGTTTCATAGTATACATTTCAAAATTGAGAAGAAAGCTAAGAAGAATTAACCTCAAATGCTACTTACACTAAAATATGTCAACACATATACAGGGAGTTTATGATCACTTAAAATAAGTTTCCTGAAAGAAAGAATCCGTCAAACCAAATATAAAAGAATAATCCCAGGACTTAGATTCCAGATTTCAATTATGTATTTTTTTTTAAATGAAGACATTTAACTTATAAGCAAAGGAGTTTAGGTATGCTGTAACTGAATGGGGGAAACTTTAAAATAGTTTAATTTTAATAGTTATTTTAATTGACTCATAAGACAATATGAATAAAAAGAAAAATTCTACACTGTGGAAAGGAAAAATAAAAATGGTTTATCCATTAGTAGTCTTCTTACTAATTGAACATAATTTAGGATCTAAGTTTTCTTACAACAAAGACAAAATAAAAGAAAATAATGTGTTATGATGGTTTTAATATTGGATTTTTAAGTGAAAAACATTGATTCATCCAGGGTAGCAATTTTTCTCAGAGCTTAATTCTAAATGATCATGGATTTTAGTGCAGGGACCATAGAATGCACTTACTCCTTAATTCATTGATTAATTATTTATTCAATTCACAGTGCTTGAGTAGTTCATATGTTTCATGCTGAGGATCTGGCCTTAGCTTTCAGATGGCTGTTTTTGGGGCTCTGAACACAAGTGTTTCTTCTTTAACTATATCCTGCTCCAATCTATTTCTCCATCGACCTTACCTACTGTAGAAAATCTAGAACAAAACCAGACTGTTTGTATAGTACTCATGGTTCTTTTACTTGCCAAACAAACAAACAAAAAGAAACAATTCAAGGTAGATTTTTTTTTTAACTGACTTACTAGAAAAACATTGGAGCATTTCATAGGGCCCAAGTAAGTGTTGAACACACAAGCATCAAAAAAGGGCAGAAATCAAGGCAATTCCAGAAACCTCAATTTATGCATTTGTATCTTTCTTCTAGAGCAGATTGGGACTTGCCTGCATCTTAAAAAAAAAAAAAAAAAAAACCAAGGTTTTTTTTTGGTTTGTTTTTTATTATTATTATTTTTATAGTACTATGAATTGGACCAAAGGGGTACTATATACCACTGAGCTCTAGCCATTTATTTAATTTATTTATTTATTTATTTATTTATTTATTTATTTATTTATTTATTTATTTATTTATTTATGTGACAGGGTCTCACTAAGTTGCTGCTGCTCTCCTCAAATTTGGAATCCTCCTGCCTCAGCCTCTCAAGTAGCTGGGATTATAGGCTGGTGCCACCATGCCTGGACAGGTAAGACTTTTTAAAAATACAATGCCCAGTCGTATCCCAATCAAGCTAGAGTCTCGGGGGGGGGGGGGGACATACTCAGCTGTAAGCTTTAACGGTTCCCAGGTGATTTTAACTGCAGCCATGGTTACACTGCTCTGAAGAGCTGTGTTTAACATATGTATGCTACAAACCCCTCCTGCCTCAGTATGCTTCTCTTGCTTTACCCCAAGTACCAAGAAGGTGAATGCCCCACCTTGGCTAAGCTGTGCACCTCTGCACAGATGAGTCGTGGCCTTATTGGGGGGGATCCTGAACCAGAGCAGGGCTGAAGGGTAGAAAGACCAAATGTTCTGGCTGATGGGGGATGAAGGGTTTCCTGGATCATGCACCCTTGAGTGCTAAACTGGGATAGTCCCCAGCAAATCAGGAGACGATCAACCCCATGAAATAGGGTGGTGGAGCACCTCGGTAGCTCAGAAATAGGAGTATGGTAAATTATTATGCAGAAAGCCATCAAGTTAAAGCTCAATGCAACCTCACTATTTTTTAGTGTAGGGTATTCCAAAGACTAGATTAAACTGAGGTCAGCTCAGTCATTCAGACTTTATAAATTCCTGTATGAATTTAATACACCTAACAGCAGAAAGCTTAAACATATATAGTGAAAGAAATAACCTTTACCAGCCAGGTATGGTGGTGCCCGTTTGTAATCCCAGCATTTGGGAGGCTGAGACTGGAGGATCCGGGTTCCCTGCCAGCCTCAGCTACCTAGTGAGGCACTCAGCAACTTAGTGAGACCCTGTTTCAAAATAAAGAATAAAAAATAGGATTGGGGGTGTACACCTCAGAGGTAGAATGTCCCTGGGTTCAATCCCCAGTACCGCAAAAAAAAAAAAAAAGAAAGAAAGAAAGAACCTTTATCTTATAAATCCTATACCAATGCTCTAAGACATTTTAAATTGACTTCACAACCCAAACAAAAAATCACAAAGTGTAGAAATGCAGAATGTACCTGACATGTTACCTCTGACAGCCAAATGTCATCCTTTCCACATTTTAAGATGAAAACATTGCAAAAAGTAGGACATTTTAGCTTAAAAATGACATGTTATTTCCAGTGTCTCTAAGTTCTCTGCTAGTCAGTTGGACATGGCCAAATAGATTTTGATATTTTTAATTTTAATCATTTTTAATCCAGTAGACTAATAGATTGTTTGAGGGCAAGAGGAGAGGTACCAACACTCATGTAAGGGATTTGTCTGACTATAACTGCACATCAGGAAAAAGAAGATCACAAGAACCTCTTAAACACTCTGTGTAACACAGGACTCATCATTCTGTACAGCAGGCTTTCTGGAAATCTCCTGCAGGGCCTCTAGAAGAAGCAGTAAGATTTAGAGGTCCCCAGGATTCTCAAACCAAAATAAACAATGTCAGTTGCACCAGCCATTCGGGAACACACAATGTAATTTGTTCTATACAAGGATGCAAGCAAGTTAAAAATTTCCCTCAGCAAATACAAAGCAGAGAACTATAATAGATGTAGCCCTGAAAGCTGAACACTGAATCAAGATATATTCTCCCACCACAAAAAATCCAGTGTCTTTGGAGTATGGAAGGAAAAGCTAATCAATAGCATCCTGAGCCCACCTAGCAACAGATGCCATCCCACTGACAGGAACCAGAGCTACAAAACTCCCAGCTGAAACAGGTACAAATCACTGCCTTGTATATATATGTTTCGAGAAATGCCTTTATAGAAATAATCTTACCAGGTGAGTTTGAAAGCCAGATGGGTCTCGCCGTATGAGCATCCCCAAAAAGAAATTATAATCTTATGAATAAATGTTAAAATCTCATTGTATCACCACAAATAAAGAAACTCAAAGAGACAAAGGACTATATTTATCCCAAGGGATATGGTGACTATTTTGTCTTATAGTTTTCGGCTTACCTGCATTCTAAATCTGTAATTCTTTAATTAGGCAATGGGAAGTGGTATATAGTCTTTAAAATATTCAAATGAGTGACTAATCAGGTAGGCCCAAACCACGATAAAACTAATTGTTCTCTAGACTGAAGCTAAATCAGCTGATATTGGAAAGAGTGGAAGAATGTAATTCCAATTAATATAACTTTAATGACCTAATAACAATGTTTCAGGTTAAATGTTACCTAAAATGGAGTGTTTGCTACCTGAGAATGTACATTAAGTGTTTGTGTCCCTCAACAGCACAAGTCAGCTGCTACGGCAGCTCTCTCACAGAAAACCAGAGGCCCGCATTACTCGGGAAATTCTTAGGTGTTTTTCCATATCCTTGATTGTCTCTATTCACCTGCATCACTTTCTGATTGGAGAGGCCCCTGGTGTTCACTGAATCCTTTCACAGTTTCACTAGGACTTTCTCACCTCTACATGAGAAGCTTTCGGTCAGAACAGTCATTTGAATTCCTGCACTGGAGTTCTCTTTTCTCCTCCCTCTCCTTCCTAACCATATTCTAAGCCTGGTTCCTAAGGGAGCTTGCCGTAGGACATCTGAGCTATACCGTACCCCAGACAACCTCAGCTGGGGGACACTCAGGTTACCCTGTCTAAAAACACCTGCCCTCCAATAGCATATGGTCATAGACCATGCCAGAACAAAAGAAAAGAGGAAACGGTCTCCAAAGAGGTTAGACAGAGACCACACTACTGAACAGTTGTTTCCCTGGGTATTTATCGTAGGCACACAGGCACATGGGCTTGGCTCAGCCCATAGCTGTCGAGGTGACCATGTCCACAAAGCTCAGTCCCTCTGTCTTCTGGTCTCTAATAGTTCAGATTCAAGTCCCCCTTAGGTTCTGAGGTCATCACCTATGGCTATCACCAAAGGACTGGGGACCCACAGGTCCTAATTTTGAAATTGAAGAAGTAAGCGAAATTATTTTTTCTCATTCATACTTATCATTAGGTTAAAAAAGAAAGGAGTTGTGTGAAATCTTAGCACTCTGGTTCAGTAAAGCTCTGTAACAAAAGTTACACGGGCTATAGTTAGTTACATGGGATAACCTAAAGGCCTGAGGGCTCCTGCGTTTAGCCTGAATCTAAATCCGCCGGGTTAGGATCTGGGAGCTACGTTGGAGGAGAAGGACATACTCAAACTGACTCCTTCTCTACTTATCAGACTTGACTGATTACTGCATCTTCCAACTGGTCAGTATTTAGAAAATAGTAAATCAATGTGGTATCTAAGGTTATCTATGCAAACCCAGTGGTAAACCCTGGAAGTACAAGTCACCGAGGGGCTTCAAGATGCCTCTTGGAGCACACACGCCTGCATAAGCACTTAGTGGCCTGCCCGAAGTGATCCTAATGACAGACATTATGGAGAGGACTCACACCTGGCCGATCCTCACCAGGAACTTAAACCAAAAACTTTAACCCAAGGACCTAAGGCAAAACTCTTTGAGGTCTCAAATGCATGCCCCCTAAAAATCCCTAAGATGCACAAAAAATGGGGATAAGGTAGCTCTGAGAGATGAGAGAAGCAAAAAGTACCTGAGGCTGTGAACTTTCTGTCATTCACTAGGAATAAATCATGGGTAATCACGAGGGTCTAGTTTAATCCCATACCTTATCTTCAGGATATCAGCAATCACCAACCTACATTTTTTCAAATGTATTTAACATCCTCAAAAATGAAATGGAAAATGGAAGCTACACTTACCTTAAACTGAATATATATATATATATATATATATATATATATATATATATATATTTTTTTTTTTTTTTTTTTTTTTTTTTTTTTTTTTTTTTTTTTTTTTTTTTTTTTTTTTTTTTTTTTGTGGTACTCAGGATTGAACCCAGGGCATTCTACCTCCGAGCTACACCCCCAGTCCTATTTTGTAATTTTTATTTTGAAACAGGGTCTCGCTAAGTTACAGAGGGCCTCACTAAGCAGCTGAGGCTGGCCACAAACCCGGATCCTCCTGTCTCAGCCTCCCAAGTACTGGGATTACAAGCGTGCACCACCATGCCCAGCTTAACTGACTACATTTTTCCTGGTCTACCTACATATTTAGAACTAGAAAAACCCTACAGCCTTGCAACATGGTAGCAAAATAGCCCCTTCCAAAGGCTAGATGAAATACCATGTTTATGGGGTGAAATCTTAATTGCAAAAAATACCTGAAAACGTTTTAAGGCGTGGCACACAATCCCTAAAACAAAGGTGCATAGCCTGTGGAGCTTCCGCTTACCTCAACAAGGGGATCAAGAAAACAGATGTTTCCAGAATGATGAAAGGAACAGGGGGAAATTAGAGAGGAATAAAAAAATGCATGAGGAAGGGATTAGAAGGGAAATAATAATTATTATTATTTTTAAGTCCAACGCCTGTCTCTTAAGATCACAGGTCAGCATGACCCTGTCCTTTTGCTCTGTGCTTGGGGACCAGACCTTTAGAGCAGCAGGAACACCGGGTTCTGGTGTTCGCCCAGCCAAGAGGTGACTCACTGGGAGCATAAGCGGAGGAGAGGCTTAGTTACCATGGATCTCTGACCTAAGCAGGATGACTCTGGGAGAAGTTGGGTAGGTGGGCAGGTCCCATCTGCTCTTACTGTTCCGTGAAGATGAAGGGACCTTTCGGTACCTCAGTGGAAAAACACAAATCCCCGATCCAATGGGGTGGCCTTCACTTTTCCTTCATAATCTTAGACAAAGCCCACCAAAGATTAAAGGACCTCAGGGTCTGCTTGGTGGAAACGTAAAGCCACAAAATCAGTCAATTTTCCTGTCTCTCTACTCTGAGCTCTCACTAGAGTACTAATAGAAATCCGCCTTCTTTTCTTACAGGAGAACAACAGCCTTTTCAACACCTGCCTGACATCCAACGTCAATTGCCTAGATTTACAAAAGAATCTGTAATTATTAAAGAATTTGAATGGGGTTAAATCCATCCCAAACACTGGCTTTACCTTTGTGTAGTCATCTGAGAGTTACTGTAAAGGAGAATGAAAGTTCTTTCCCTCCTCAGCCTAAAAAACCACCACCTTCTTAAGTGTCCTTGAGTTGTTTTTTGGGAAGTTCTCGCTTCAGACATATATAATTATCAAAGCCACTGGATGGCCTTGTCACTGAGAAGAAGAGGCAGCCTCTGGCTTTAAGAATACTCTCAGAATGACAGGCTCCGTGAGGCTGTGACACTGCCTGTGTCCTCCTGATGAAAACCCTCCAGCTTCAGCACACCAAAGCTGTGATCCCCTGTACAAAACATATTGAAACAGAACCCTCTGTCAACACCTGATATTACCGGGACAGATTCTCAACCCATGTCTCTCCATGGGGATCCCATTGCGCTGAACTCTATAAGAAAATCCAAAAATTCACCACCTCACTTTCAAAGTGTAAATATATCCTATCATTATCCATTAGTTACCAAGCACTAGCAGGGCACCTGGTGTTCGGTATGACAGTTCAGTATTTCCATAGCAATTCTGGACAGAGCCAGCCTGCCATCACCTCACCCGCAAGGGAAGGAAGAGACTGCAGGTGTCAACATGTGTTGAAAAAGTTATTAGAATGCTACCTTCAATGTATCACTTAGCTACAGGTAGAAAACAACCTCTCTAGTGCTACAAATGGGCTTATGGCCTTTGTAGAAAAAGCAAACTTCACTTTTCTACACACACACACAAAGAAAAAAAGACCCAAGTTTAAGTAGTTTTCTTCTCTAAATTTGTATCCCCCATACAATTAACAGCATCAAAACTATTTGAATGAAATAGGTAAAATGTGATTACTATTATCCTCTATAATTAAGACACTTAATATGCTATTATATTGCCTACTTTTCAGACCAGCCAACACAATCATGACTGACAAGAATAAAATTTAAGATTCAGGGAGGATTTAGTGAGGACCAATGACGGTCTGATACAAGTGTGTGTTAACAAAACCTACTTTCTTATCTTTTCCATTATGCCATATACTTGATCTCAGCCTTTGGTTAGCTACTTAGGAGAATTTTCACTAATCTTTAATCACACTTATCCTTTGAAAGCTTAACCCAATTAAATTTACATCTATAGAGAGATACATATATATATATATGTATATGTGTGCACATATGTATATATAGAGAGAAAAATAGATATTTGAAATGTAATCAATATTGACACATCAATGCAAATATTAAAACTAGTAAACTGAAACAACTATTCTACTTTACATCAGTAGAGTTGTGTTATTCTATCTGTATTTCCATATAAATATGATATAAATGCATAAGAACACTATGAGCCTCATTGTCAAGGATACTACACAATTAATTAAAATTGAAAATGACAGATTTCATTTATGTCTATGTGTATTCATAGATATCTTCCCCATCGTGTGTGTGTGTGTGTGTGCGTGTGTGTGTGTGTGTGTGTTAATGGAGGTTGAACACAGGGGCAGTTCACCTCTGAGCTAAATCCATAGCTCTATTTTATTTTTTATTTTGAAACAGGTTCTCACTTAAGTTGCTGAGGCTGTCCTGGAGGCTATGCTCCTCCTGTTTCAGCCTCCCAAGTCCTGGGATTACAGGTGTGCACCACTGTGCTTGGCTACCTTTCCCATCTTCTGAAGAAACAAATTTTAAATTGTTTTTCTCACTTAAAAATGATTACATTGAATATACTTTTATTGGTGCATTGCAGTCTCATCATAATGAAGTTCAGAGTGATAGGGACACATGCGCATAGCACTTGGTGAGCCTCTCCTCCTCTGGTTACACATTTTAAAGCAGAACTATTTTTTATGGGGAAGGAGGAGGTGAGAAGAGAGTCAGGGGAAAGCTCACCAAGTGCTGTGTGCATATATATTACTATCACTAAGAACTACATTATGATGTGAAACTATAATGCACTAATAAAAGTATTAATGATAAAACCTGAAAAAATAAAATACATATATATCCAATAAAGCCGATTTTTGCCTTCCAAAATTACTTTCAAACAATTAAATCAACTTGATTAAAATAATAATGGGGCTCACTGTTTTCTCTACTAATTACCATGCAATTAATTTAGAGTACAATGAAATAAAACTCCCAGTAAAAATTTTATGCTACCATTTAAAACCTGTTAGATGAGATCACAATAAAGTTTTATCAATATTTACAGGAAAAAATGATTATTTTATAAATAATTTGTTGCCACTTTCTTCATGACTGTCTATGAGTAATTGAATGGGGTGGGGGAGTAAGAAATCAAAATAATACATAAAGAGGGAAAGAAACCAATTGTAACAGAATGTAAAGATGCACTAGTTTACTTAACTCTATATAAACAAAAAAAGTTTGAAAACCTAGAAAAAATGCCCAATTTTCTGAAAATATAAAGTTTACTCCCTAAGTGATAAAAAGAGTAGAGTTCAAATACAAGTAAGAGAAATAGAGGACTTACTGAAAGATCTACTCTCCCCTCTTACAAAAACCACCCGCGTGGTTTCTCAGGGGAATTTTACTGTCTTAGTGTGTCTGGGCTTCTCTTAACAGAACGGCATGGATTGGGTGGTTTATAACAGGCATGTATTTCCCCCAGTACTGGAGGCCTCGAGCTCACAATCAAGGCAACACAGACTCATTTGGTGAGAGCTGCTTTCTGGCTCATACAAAGCCCTCATCTCACTGTGCCCTCAACCTGTTGGAAACAGGCAGAGCTCTCTGGGGTCTGTTTTATAAGGTCACTAAACCCCATTCGCTTACCATATGTCCCTACCTCCTACCACCACCACACCGACCATTGGGATCGAAGCATATGAATTCTGAATGGAAATAAATATTCGGTCTACACCACATACCGGATCTTTAAATGCAGTTGGTTCTAATGCTACTTAATCTATTTCATAGCATAGCAAAGGAAAGAAAGGCATGCGTGTTGTGCTTATTAAAAACCCCCAAAAAATGGCTCAAGAGAAGAAATTTCAGACTGGGCTTCCCTGTGAATTAAGTTCGGCGTGAGCCAAGCTAATTATTTCAGAGAGGTTAGGCAGGTTGTCAGGGAATTTGATCAGTTAGAAGGAAAGCTCTAGCAGAATGCCCTGAAGCTACAATAAAAATGCCCCCCTCCCAATAATAGTACCTCCTCAGGCCTATTAATTACTAACAGATTGAATCTTATGAGTGGGGCACCGCTTTGCAAAATACAGACTGCAGGTCACCAGCATGTAATCACCTGTGATGCATGTTGCAAACCCAGATTCAGGAGCCTCACCACATGCTTGCTGAATCCGAATCATGCAGGGTCGAGGCCCAGGAGCTGGACGTGAATATGTTCCTCAGCTGTTTCTTCTGACCAATAACATTTAAAAATAACTGCAGTGCCTAAATAATGGCTTGACTCGTGGTTGCTACCATACAAAATAACACTGTTACTTGCAATATTAACTTTGACAAGTGAGACCTTAGAATTATTAATTAACCAAAAGTGATTACTTTCGTTTGGCTAAAATTCGTTGGTCCATTTATCGTCATAATCTATTCTAGTGTATTTTGCAATTTTTAATAAAATATTTTAATATGCTTATTTCTTCTAGAAACCACTTTCAATAGCCTTTCCCTTTTATATCATCTTTATGATGATACAATACAAATTGACCATTCATTCAAAAACAAGTATTTATAATGTTATTTCATCTAAAATATGCTAGGTGTTATTTTAAATAACCATCTCCATCCTCCATATTATATTTTTCTCCTTTATATGTAATTGTAAGAATTTCAATAACAATCACAGGTCCTTAAATTGTAAGAAAATAATCAGTCAGTTTTTTTTTTTAATATCTTGCCCTAAATCAGTTAAAACAACATTTGGCATGCTAATGAGCTAGACACAGGCAGACAAGAACCTTGAGGTCATTTTGCTTATACAAAGATTTCCTGGATTTGCTCTTGGGTAGATTATACTCAAACTGTGTTTGTATAAAAACAGCATTTTACCAGCCACTTTTTTTTTTTTTTTTTTTTTTGTAGTACTGGGGATTGAGCTCAGGGGCATTCTACCTCTGAGCTATACCCCCAGCCCTATTTTTTATTCTTTATTTTGAAACAGGGTCTCATTAAGTTGTGGAGTGCCTCACTAAGTAGCTGAGGCTGGCCGAGAACCCAGATCCTCCAGTCTCAGCCTCCCGAATGCTGGGAATACAAGAGTGTGCCACCACGCCCAATTACCAGCCAGTTTTTATAGGTAAAAGTTCCTATTTGCTATCGAAGTAACATTATTTTAGCTTGTGTCATTTGTTATTTTTCATAAGTATAATTTTAATATGGAGACGTTCATTTAATCCGTCATTCAACATTTCTACCTGCTAGCTAACTACTTATGCTAGTTAAGTAGTTATGCTAGTTACTTTGGGTAGTGAGGAAAGAAAACAAAATTATTTCTGCCTTACTTTACACTGTTTATTTGTTAGTATGTTATTAATATTGTCATTGATACCATGCATAATATTAGAATATTAATATGGCTTAGAATATACTTACTGATAAGGTAGTTGGTGATAACCATCTTGTCTTTATCATGACAATTATAAATTGAAAATAGAAAGGGGGCACTTTCTCATTACTTTAGGTCTAGGTAAGAAATAGAAATTCTGGGTTTGATCTTACCATGAATTATAGATGTTCTTTAGAGGGTGTCTTTCATTATTTCCTAACTCACCAACCTCTGAAATCCCCACCTACCATCCATGCAGCACCAACACATCAGAGCTGTCACTACGGCCATCTGTTGGTTTACTTAGAACACTACGTAGGTTTTAATGACACCATTAAGAGAGCATTTTAAAAAACAATGCCTGGTCCCAATTCCCCTAAAGCTCTTGAAAGCATTACTATTTTCAAATTCAAATGGTTTGTATTGCAAATCTAATTTTTAAGACAAGCAAGAAAATGCACAAAGTTGGAGAAAAATAACACAGGTACAAATTAGACTGTCTTCCAATTCTATTGTGTGCCTTCTGATCATGGAGTTCCTAATTAGGACCTTGTCAATCCTAATTCTACCCATTCTTAAAAGTCCCAATTAAACCTTGATTACCACATGAAACCTTCCCTGATAGTTCCAGCTGACATTTCCATACAGACATTTTACCCATTGACTATGTGAAACACTTCACTTAATTATATGGTTTTCTCATTGTTAATAGTTATCAAAAACATACTTCAAAAAGTGCTATACCATATAGAATTTAAGACACTATAATATATTACCTATTATATAAATGTATTCCTTCCATGTGGATATACATAATATTTGCAATGACAAAAAATATAAACAGTGGTCACATCTGAATTGTGTGATGCAAGGTGTGTGTTTTTTTTCCTTCAGCAATGTTTTCTAATATTCTATAATGAATGTCTTTTTCTTACTAAAAGACTCATGCATTACTTTTTTATCAATGACTGAATATGTCTCAGGTAACAATATATCCTGCTTGTGAATAGGGTACATCATATATGTCCTGCCACATCTTGTACTGATAGAAGCCCAGAGGATGTAACACAAAGCTTTACATGGAATTAAAAAAAAAAAAAAAAACCTTATTATCTATGTTAATACAGACTGAATGATAACCCGATCAGCAACTCACTTGGAAATCTTCTACCATTTGAATTCAATGGATTTCATCTGGGAGAAGTACTGTCTACTCCACTAGATGGAGTTATAAATGTTTTAGGTCATGTTTTGTTGGCCAGTAAGTGGGTAAAGCACAAATAACATTTAGTGGATATTGACCAGGGATACTAAATATCCTACAACTTTAAAGGCATACATTCACACAAAAAATTGTCTCAATTGAAATGAAATCCCAATAGTATACTTTTGAAAAAGGTGGCTGGACTAACCATTTGTTTATTGCTTACCCAGAAAAAATAAATAAATCAGGTAAACGAATAATCAAGGCACTGTGATTTCATGTGATAGCGTGTGCTCACAACACTATGTAGGAAGGTCAAGATGGCCTTGGCTTTTTGACACTCTTGCCATCAAGAAGAGTACTCCTGCTAGCAACTTGAGCCAATGTGATATGACAGGTGCGATGTTAAGTTCAGTCTTTCAAAGGATGGGTATTTCTGTCTTGACCTCTGAGAATCCAGCCACCAGATAAAAAGTAAGGCTCTTCTGAGACCACCTTGCTATGAGTCTGACATGCCACACAAACAGAGACCTTGCAAAATGAGACACCACGTGGAGAAGAAAGACCTGAGGACAGGGACATGTCAGACACAGGAGTGAAGAAGTCATCAGGGCAGCGGGCGCTCCATCTCCAGATGACCCCAGGGGGACTGGAGCGCACAGCAGGGTCCTCCCTCAACTCCTGACCCACACTGAACTGGGAGCAAAATAAAATAGCTGCTTGAAGCCATTAAGCTGTGTCCTCTTATCTCCAGTCTATCATGTATGCTCCCTGGAAATAAAGAATGAAGGGTGTGCTGGACACTAATGTATTCTTGAGAACATGTGGACCATTATTTCCTTTGCAATAACAAACAGACCTCAGCTCTTTAATTGGAATGCTGGTAACTATTTCAAGCCTTGGTTTCACTCTTGAAAGTGAACCCAGCCAAGCACAGTGGTGCATGCCTGTAATCCCAGTACTTGGGAGGCTGGGACAGGAAGATAACAGGTTTGTGGACAGACTCAGCACCACTTAGTTAGGCCCTCCACAACTTAGTGAGACCCTGTTTCAAAATAAAAGATAAAACAGGGCTGGGGGTATAGCTCAGAGGTAAAATACCCCTGGGTTTAGTTCCTAAAACTGAAAAAAAGAAGAAAAAAGTTATCCTATTTTTGATGCAGTTAGTAGCTATAATTATCCACAAAACTCTAAAGTAAAACGGACATAAGCCAACTGTGGTGCTGATGACAGTATTTAATTAAATTATATAAGGCAAAGTTCATCATATACATTTCTCTGCTACTGAATCAAAAACTCCTTAAGGGCAGGAGCAGTGTCTGCTCTGTGGGTTTGTTTTTGGTTTTGGGTTTTTTTTTTTTTTTGGTTGTTTTGTGTGTGTGTGTGTGTGTGTGTGTGTGTGTGTGTGTGTGTGTGTGTGTGTGTTCTTCCATAATACACAGCACTATGCATATGCTAAGACTTCAGTAAACATTAGTGTTTACAATATAGCCTACCATCAGAAATTAATTATTTTGGCTAAACTCAGCATTACCTCCCTCTAGCCTTCTGTTCTACAGCTCTGCTGCTCTTGACATAATGTCTGGTTCTTGAAGGATTGATAATATGTCATCTCGTCCAACATCATTCATTTGCAGAGAAGGAAAGAGGTAAGAGACTTGTTTGAATTCATGCAGGTATTTAGTGCATAATAAAGTCATTGGGAACTTAAAATGATTTCCTTTAACAGATTGCTGGCCAGTGGGACCTAGTCTGCAAAATGGTGTGGGAGCTGCTGAGAGTGGAGGGCCTAAGAAGCAGCAGACGAAAAAGTAGCTGAGGGACTCAAGAGAAGCTTAATGTGTCCAAAGCATGAACCAATGTGGACCAACATCACTCACAAAATTTGAAGGAAAAATGAAAAAGAAAAAAACTGTTATAAGGCATAAATGTGAAGAGGCTGGGTGGTTCTCTAAAAGGCAATAAAAATTCCCTTTTTAAACTAGTTGTATAGAGTGAATCATAAAACCAGATATCTGTGCTTTGAGACTCTTCATTAACAGCTGTTTATTGTACTGTGAATTATTACACCATAATGTATGCAAGATGTTAGCTTGATATTTGTGCTTCCACTTCTCAAATGAACTCAACTGTCAAAAATCAGGAACAAATCAGGATGGGAAAGACTGTCAGAAGATGCAAGAGAGCAGACTGTCTTCATTTTACATTTCCATTGTGTGTGTGTGTGTGTGTGTGTGTGTGTGTGTGTGTGTGTGTGTGTGTGTGTGTTCTTAATAAAAATAGATTAGGATGGCTTTTAACATGAACCAGTGAAAGTATGGGAGTAGGTGGTATACATGCTTTCTTGAAAATTCCAGGAAAACCCAAACTAGATTTTAACCGCAAATTATACTCAGAAATATCTGTGACATAATAATTGCAGGAAAGGATGACAGCATGTATCACTCCTTGTGGAAGCCAAAATGGACTTGAAGAGCTGCCTTAACTAGGGTGAATGACAGGGCTTAAGTACGTGAAAGATATTGTCACTTATTAACCAGCATCCACCACACACACCACAAAACAGCAAAAGGAAACTGAGTCAATATGGAGCCTTGGGAAAGGATACCTCTTCATGACCTTAAGTAAGGTATAAGACCCAGCCTTTGGAGATGCCACTATAGAGACTAAATCCCCATGGGTCTGCTCATAGATTCAAAAGAGGAATCATCATTTATTAGTATATTAATCCTTGATCCTTACCCTCAATCCCACAAGCAGGCTTTGCTTCTACTTTCAAAAATAAAGAAACCCATGCTTACATAGGTCAAATGTTTTTCTCAATGTCACATAGCCTGTTAGTGGTAAAACCAAATTCCATGGTTTTCCTATGAATCAGATATATGCAAAAATATCCTCCTGCCAATTCTACAAAGTAGGTATTACTATCTTCGTTTTTATTATAAAATATCTGAGACTCAGAAAGGAAAGTGCCAAATTCAAGTGCATAGAGTTAATGAAAGGCAGACTGGGAATCATATCTAGGGCTAACTACTTCAATGCACTTGTTTTTACCACCATATCCTCTTGCCAGTATTTTTGTCACACTAGTTTATCTTTGGATACAGCTAGCCCACCGATAATAATGGAGGTGCCTACTAACCAAATTTCTAGGAGCCTCAGCTCAAGGCTGTTATTACAGCCACATCTTCCCTAATGGGGATAGACCAGGTGCTGCCTCTGCATCTTCTCAGTATCAGAATAGCTGTGTGAACCACCACCCATAATCTAACAGACAGAGAACCTAGAATTGGGTCAAGACCATTCTCCATGGGCAGTGTCTACTGCCAGTGACACAATCATCAGTGGCTTTGACCTTTGGACCTTCACACCTCAATGGGAGGCCTGTTTACCTCTTCCCTGGTAAAGAAAGAAACTGACCAAACAAACCTTTGGTGATGTTTAATGGTATCTGCCTAGAAACGTCCTGTGTTCTTTCCTGTCTTAGTCCATTTTCTGTTGCTGTAACAAAATACTCAAGACAGGGTAACTTATAGAATAGAGGTTTATTTGGCTCATGGCTCAGGAGGTTGGCAAGTCTGAGAGTGCAGTGCTAGCATCTGCTGGGCATCTGGTAAGGGTCACCCTGCTGCCTCAGAGAATGGTGGAGGGTATCACATGACAAGACAAAATGAGCTGCTAGCTTGAGTCTGTCTCTCCTTTTATTAAGCCACGGATGCCATCATGGAGGCCCCTCCCTCATGACCTGCTGTCATTCTAATGACCTCCCAGAGGCCCCACCTCCAAACACATTAGCATATGAATTGGGAAGGGCTAGGAGTGTAGCCCAGTGGTAAAGCATAGGCTTAGCAAAGGCAAGGACCTGAGATTTTTAATTCTCAATACCATACAATTATCCTTTTGCTTATTTTATATATGTCTCATGGTACAGTGACTCATTTTACATGATAGATAGATAGATAGATAGATAGATAGATAGATAGATAGATAGATAGATAGACAGACAGGAATTTGGGGATTATGTTTCTAGCACATGACTTTTGGGGGACATATTCACACCATAGAACTTCCTTTTACATTTCATTAGCCAAAAGTCATCATTTAACCCCATGTAGCTCAGAGGCTTTGGGAAGTATGACTTGCTGAGCACTCAAGGAAGAGGAAAGTGAATTGAAATTTGGGGAACACATAGCATTAGCTCTGCCGCATCATTCTTAAGAAGTAGATCTAGGCTACACAAGAAAATAGCCAGAGTTTAGGAATTAGCAAGTGTGGCCAGAGATTAGGAACTGGAATAAGTTTTTCTTGATAAAGAGACATGTGCTTATTGACTCAACTAAGAAAAAGGAAGAAAGAAAAACTGGAGGAGTCAAAAAGAAAAAAAAAATAGTATAGGGTTATTAAACAAAGAAGGACTTACAGATAAACACAGTGACCTTATATCTTTCTCAGACAGTCAAACATGGCAGATAAATTTAGGCACATCGTGCTCTAATGGAAGGGTTTCTGCATCTTGTCAGCTGTTAACTTCACAACTGGATCTCTCAGGTTCTACCATCTCCTTTCTTCCTAGCACCAGACAAGGATCTATGGCAAGGCTGAAGAAATCCAAATAGAAACAGCCCTAATGCCCTAAAAGATGACATTGTGATAGATGAGCCAGACATGCCTGAGGCAAGACAAGGCCGTTTGTGACGGAGTGGAGTATCAAAGTAAATCACAGAAATACCAAGCGTGGAGAGCACTGCCAGGGTCTCCAGAGGGCTGCACAGTTCCCTAGCACCCGGTGCAGCACCCAGAACTTGGAGCACCTTCCCGGATGCTCCCTGTGTGATCTGCCTCATGGTTCTGCAACTCAATCTCCCACTAGCTCAGAAGCCTGGTGTGAAGTGCTCCTGAGTAGAATGATCCAGAACGAAGAGGGTCTAAAACACAGAGCCTGGTCTACCCCATTCATCATGTGCCTCAGCCTTGACAACACACAAAACCTTTAAAACCCATGGAAACCCTCTCTTCCTCCTTTTGAACCAGAAAACATAGTTGGACACAGAGCACAAAAGCAGTGTAAGACAGCAATGTACTGATTAATTTCAATACGCCTTTCAGAAATCGCAGTCTATGCTGAGTAAAGTGATTTTCAGCTGAGTTTATCTTATTAGTGAGGACTCTGGGGAAATTTGTGGGGTAAATTCTTTTCTGCATTAGCGTGCAGAGGAAACAGTTTCCATCTTTATATCCCTGTGAGCCTAACACTTTCCCCCACCCCCTCACCCCCAGATCCTAAAACTGGCCTCAGAGAAAGTTCTACTTGGAGAGATCTCATTAATTCCAGCAGCCTGATTTGTCCTCAGATAATTTTGTGGTTCATTTCTTTCTATCAGTTTCTTTACTTCTGTGAAAAAAGAAAAATAAAAGGGGAAATAAAGGAAGAAAAGGGGGAAACTATTTCCCACTTTGCTCCCCAAAATGAACAGTTTTAGGACAAAAACAAATTGTATGCTCTTGTAAGGAATTCTGGATCATCTTGATTTATTACTGTCTTCTAGAAAGCATGGAAAGTTTTCTCCCTAAGGTTTGAAACTGTTAGTCACAGGTTTGATAAATTCATTACATCATTTGGGGGGCGGGGTCTTGGCTTTTCAGGTGCCCTATTTTCTCAACAAAAAAATAATTTGGAAGTGAATCCTTTCAAAAATTTTTCATCTTTTTTAATGGGGTGGAAGAAAGGGAAGAAGAAAGAAAAACAAGCATTCTCCAAGCACCCAATTTTGTACTTTTTCATTCTTTATACTAATAATCTAAATTCACCTGTCAGGCCTCCCTGGGAAAGGTAAGTTTATTGCTGCAAAGTCTGACATAAATTGTCCTCAGGTACTTTCTTCCATTGCTTATGAAATTCAAAGGCACCCTCTTGTGAAAGTCTCCAGTGTTCCCTCTATATCTCTCTCCCTTCACCTTCACTCACATACCAATCATCACTGCATGTGAAGGGTTTTTAATGATGCCTAGTTTTTTTCTGTCATTAAAAAAAATTTACTTATTTTTAATTGAAAAATAAAACTATATGATATGCAAGAATGTTTTGATATATGCTAAACAAAACTGATTAACATATTCATAATTTCGTTCATAGTTTGGATCTTAAATGCTTCCAGAAGCTCATATGCTAAAGACTTGGTCACCTACCCACTGCAATACTGGGAGGTGGCAGGACCCTTAGCAGATAAGCCTCACTGGAAGTGAGGTCACAGCGAATATGTCCTTGAAGGAGACACTGGAACTCCAGCCCCTTGCTTTCTCTCTTTGCTTCCCATCTGCCATGAGGTAAACAAATTTCCTCTGTCACAAACTCCCACCATGACATGCATCAGGACCAAGCAACTGTGGACCTTTGAAACCATGAGCAAGAGAAATCTTTCCTCCCTTAGGTTGTTTATTTTAGGTATTTTTTTTTTCCTTTTTGTTTGTTTGCGGTACTGGGGATTGAACTCAGGGGCATTCTACCTCTGAGCTACACCCCCAGCCCTATTCCTATTTTTTATTCATTACTTTGAAACAGGGTCTCACTAAGTTGTGGAGTGCCTCACTAAGTAGCTGAGGCTGGCCTTGAACCCAGATCCTCCAGTCTCAGCCTCCCAAATGCTGGGATTACAAGCGTGCGCCATCATGCCCGGCTAGGTATTTTTTCATAGTAATGGAAAGCCAACACACACACACACAAACACACACACACACACACACACACACATACACACACACACATCTTTTGTGGTGAAAAGACTTAAAATCTACTTGGCAATTTTCAAGCATACAACACACTGGACTTATTCCTCTTATCTAGCAGAAACTTTGCATCCTTTGACCAATATTTTGCCAATACCCCAGCGTCACATCACTAATAACTGCTGCTCTATTCTAGGAGTTTCAATTTTTTTTAGATTTCACATGTGAGATGGTGCAGTACTTTTCTGTGCCAGTCCTGTTTTACTTGGTGTTGTGTTACCATGGCAGTATGCCTGATGCTGGGAAATGATTAAAGGAAAGAGGTTTATTTGGTCCAAGATTCTGAAGGATAGAAAGTCCAATCATCATGGCCCTGGGAGCTGGTAAGGGCTCCCTGGCTGCATCACAATAGCATAGAGAAGCAGAAGCGGTACATGCAGCAAGAGCACACGCATGTGAGTGGCCTCCCTTGCGGTAACTCATCCAGTCCCAGGACACCTAAAGCCATTTCCACAATTCAGGCATTAATCCCTTCAAACAGTGGTTCCACCAGGACTCAGAGGTCTTTCTGCAGCCCTACTACCTCTGCACACTGTAACATTCCCCAGCATGAATGTTGGTAGAGACCAATCATATTCAGACCACAGCACCGTCCCATTCAAAGGCCGATGAGTATTCCATGCTGTACCTAGGTACGGCATTTCATTATCAATACTTAGATTTATTCCTTATCTTGCCTATTGATAATGATGCCTAATTACACAATGGATGCATCACACACTAAAATGCTTATATCCAAATAACTTCATTAATATTCGCTCCTGAGATGATTGCCACGAGGCCGTATTTCAGGTTTTCTCAATAGAGTGATATGATTGTTTATCTTTAATGAGTTACCTTTATCCTTTTCTGATTTGTAACTCCCTACCCATCTAGACTTTAGAATGGAAAGAAAAGGGTAGACAAAGCCAAGATAGAACGAGTTTTGCAACATCTACTAAATATTTTTTATTTATTCCCTAGTAAATAGACAACCATTTTGGTTCGAGGCCAGCCTCAGCTACTTAGTGAGGCACTCTGCAACTTAGTAAGGCCCAGTTTCAAAATAAAGAATTAAAAAAAAAAAAAACAGCCGGGCATGGTGGTGCATGCTTGTAATCCCAGCATTCGGGAGGCTGAGACCGGAGGATCCGGGTTCGCGGCCAGCCTCAGCTACCTAGTGAGCCACTCCGCAACTTAGTGAGACTCGGTTTCAAAATAAAGAATAAAAAATAGGGCTGGGGGTATAGCTCGGAGGTAGAATGCCCCTGAGTTCAATCCCCAGTACCGCAAAAAACAAAAAACAACAACAACAAAAATAAATTAAAAAAAATAGGGCTGGGAATGTAGCTTGGAGGTAGAATGCCCCTGGATTCAATCCTCGGTTCAAAAAATAAAAGAACTAGACTAATTCCATGATGACTTTTCTTTACCTACCTACCTTCCCTTCCTAACTTCCTTCTTCTCTCCCTTCCTCCCTCCTTCTCTCCCTTCTTTCATAAGGGGGATTGAACCCAGGGGCATTCCACCTCTGAGCTACACCCTCAGCTCTATTTTATTTATTTTGAAACAGGACCTAAGTTGCTGAGGCTAGCCACAAAACCATACCCTTCCTGCCCTGGCCTCCTAAGTTACAAGGATTACAGGCACACACCACCATGCCTGACTCAGGACCGATCTTTAAGTGTTAACTCTGTGTTAAGTACTCTACTGAGAGTTAGAAGTGTACATATGAGCCAGTTCCCTTCTTGTCTTTAAGTTGCTTCCATTCCAGTAGCTGTAGTATGAAAAGAATAGGAAGATGAAGGGAAGAAGGAGCAGGAAAGAAACACACATCTTCTGATTTGGACAGCACAGAGAGTCATGGCGCTGTTTACAGAGATAGGACAAAGGAAGATGGTAATAAGTTTGGAGCATCTTCTCTTTGAAGCACCTGCCAGGTAACTAACAGGAAAGGTACAACAAAAAGCTGAAGCTCAGGCTCAAGATTTAAATTTGGGAGTCATCAGCATCAAGGTATCTGTTTAACCAGGATGAGCAATCTACTGTCATCAAGCCAAACCCACAACAATACCTATTTGGAGATGGTCTGGAGGCACCACTCTAATGTGCTAACACCGAGCACACAGAGATCAAGCAGGGTGTCCCCCACATCCCCGCTCCCTCCTCCTTTGCTTACAGTGCCTGACTCCTGGCTCATGACTGATGGTCTGTCCACTACCCAGGAGGACCCACCAGACAAAAAGGAGGGTGCTGGGTAGGACTCTCCTCTCTTGTCCTGACATCTTCCGTTTTTCTCTTGGCCTGAAAAATCTACATCATCTACAGTCTGGGCCTTTGCCAAAAATAAACAACATCTAAACTATAATAATGAAATGAATTAATCTGTGTACCTTATGCCTCTGGAAGTTCAATTCAGATGAACAAGCATAGCTACAGCCTACTCAGTGGGTTGAAGTTGAAAACATTCATTGAAAACTGAAAATCTACATCATATTCCACGGAAGTTCCTCATCCTATCTTCCCCTCCCTTTTACTTATCAGAAGAAAGAAAAATGTGAAAGTAACAATACGAATCTCAATACCATGAACAGGGAAGGAGCAGGAGTGGAGTAGGATGCAGAGGGAAATACGTGAGGTGCTCTGTGGATGTGTGTCCCTATCACTTGGAATTTCATTATGATGTGTGAGTACAATGTACCAATAAAATATGTTGAAAAATGATAAAAGAAAAGCTAATTAATAGGATATCAAAATCCTATCTTGAAGACACTAGTTCATTTATGAAAGAAATTGAGGCGCTGTGTCTACAGCAGCCAAACAATAAGTTAAACAGCTGAAAATCCAACTAGCTATGTCTCTGGTTATGTGGTGTCTACAACTCCAGACATCCACTACAGCTGATTTGCTTACCTAAAGACACCGGTTGCAATGGTCTGGTTGAGACACACTAAAGGCAGCAGTTCTGCAAACTCACACACCTGTTTTGGGGTGTGTGTGTGTGTGTGTGTGGTGTGTATGTGTGTGCGCCTGTGCGTGTGCGTGTGTGTGTGTTTTTAACTTTTTGGACATTATACTAGCCAAGTTGTGCAAACCAAGAAGTGAAAGAGTCTGGGAAGAACGTGGGAGGTAATTAAGTGCTGCTAGAAGCAAACGGAACCTCATTTGACCAAGTGGCCGAGTTCGGTGTGGTCTCTTGAAAGTATTTCCGAGTACAGGAACAAATCTGATCCGTTAAGTCCTCCTTCTCTTTTGGATGCATGTTTATTCAAAGACCAGATGGGGAGAGAAATCAGAAAAAGACTTTGGTGGACCCACATAAAACAGCATGTTTGAGCGTGGGCATAAAGGAAGATGAGCTTTGGACCGAATTCCATTTGTTTGATGTGTGGAGATAGACTTGGGAAGTGGGAAAGCACAGACTTTATTTAATCTCTCCCAGGGAGGCGCTTCAGAAAGCTCTCAAAGAAAGCAAGCTCCCTTAGTAAGCACATATTTCTATGCTCTCATATCTTTGGTATTTTACAGTAATAATAAAAGGGGGGGATTTCCAGGACTAGAGTTATTGGGTACTATGGACAGGAAGACAATTTAGGAATGGATATAAACCACCATCCATAAATTAAGCTTTTCTTTAGAGCTTGGAAATTTTAAATAAACTTTCTTTGGATGAGGTCATGCCTGTGTGTGTGTGCTAATATTTACTCCACACTGGTAAACCCCAAAATGGAAGTCAGCAGAGAGCACAGCACTGAAAAGGGGCTCAAGACGGGCAGCATTTACGACCTATCTGTGTAGTTCCAGAGGTCACCCAACCCCACCAAGCAACTGCTTCTCTAAGATGCCCACATTATCATTGCAAAGTCAGGGGAAAATCGGGCATAAACAGGCACTTAACTGTAAGTGTAAGCTTTGATGATGAATGAAAGCAAATTGAGCTTTTGAACCTGATGAGGTGTGACCTTTTGAAATGCTGGCTTCAATCTGGAGCCCAGCACAAATAAGAAACAGCAGCAAGCAGACTGGATGAGGAATCATAATGGAAAGGAATTGCCGGCTGGTTGCTAACATTTCCATGTGGACACAAGCAGCCTAACAACAAAAGATCAAAGAGCAACCCAAAGAAGAAGGGAGTGTTCAGTCCCATAATTGTGCCTGTGTGTGAACATACAGCCTTCTGTAAGGATAATAGCAGAAACGTGTTTTTGCAAGCGAGGCCCAACGGATGCCAGCTAATGAGGGTGCCTGGCTGAGCCTCAATATGCAAAAATCTACTCTTCATTTGTAAAAGATGCTGCTGATTAGTACTATCTGGAATTTATAACAACCGCTACCAGTGGTTAGTGCTATCTTGCACTTGTAACAACTGCTACCAGATGCACAAGGGGAAAATGCTCTCAAAGAATAGAAATGCTGTGTGCTTACAAACTTCATCCTAATTACAATATTTGCAGTCAAGCACAATCAACCCATTTCACAGCCAAAGCCTAAGGCAAAAGAATTTTGTCCACTGTAAGAAGGAGTGAGAAGCCAGGGTGAGGATGAGTAGCTCCTTCTCTAATATTTTAGGCATCTACACAAAATTTGTACGCTGTTTTTCATAAATCAATGTCTTCCATAAGAAACAATCTCAATCTCTGTACCTAGAGATTAGCTTCTCTATGCATTTTTAATGTGGTAAAAATCCCTGATTTTCCTATTTAAAGAGGTTAGTCGACCCCTTTCAAAAACAGATTCACTATCTGTTAAACCCTACCCCAACTTAAATTTAATATTTGGCAAGTGATGTAGTAGCCACTATTAACACACAGAGGAGTGTTTCATAATAAACAAGAGAAATAATATTAGAAAATGCAGACAAAAGTTTGGTACCTGTCAAAATACATGTACCAAAGGCTATTAATCCAAACCACCTTTTTCAGGTCATTCAACAACTTCCTTGGGGAAGTTCATAGACAGAGCTTTGAAGCCATTCTTCCCTCTATTCAGAAAACAAAATGGCCAAGACACAACCTTCAACACCTACTTATAAGATCTAATGTTTGCAATTTCACAAGGCTTTGTAGATGCGAATACTTTGTCGCTTTTAATTAATCCAACCTTCCAAGTCCAGTTCCATTTTTAGATGAGAACATTGAAGCATAGAAGTTGTGATTTGCCCTTGAGACAGAAGCTAAGATTATTGGAAGACCAAATAAGTTTCCAAAGCAGAAAAGATGCACGGGCAGTGGGTTTAGGGCTGCCCTTTCATTCTGCAGCTTGCCTCATTGGTCTGGATCTTTATTTTATTTTTTAAATAGGAGAGCATGCAAACAATATTTTATCACTAGATATAAGGGGTTTTTGTTAGACAACTTTTTATTGTATTTTCCCTTTTGATATAACTGCAAGGTAAATATAATGTTTTCCTCTTGTTATATTCCTTAACGCCCAGTTCTTCTGCCCACTCGCTTCATTTGGGGACACAATATTTGCTTTTCAAATCATGTTTCCTTAGGGTTTAGAGCAATTAATTTGATGAAGAGAGAGAGAGAGAAAGAGAGAGAGAGAGAGAGAGAGAGAGAGAGAGAGTGTGTGTGTGTGTGTTAAAGCAAATGCCGATAAGAATAGAACCAAATTTAAGAATTCTAGTGTAAGCAAGCCTTAAAAATGTAATTTAAATCACCAACTTAATAGGAAATTTCCAGAGAGAGAGAGAGAGAGAGAGAGAAAATGTGGGCTTTTTTTCACATATCTGTCTCTGGATCACCTTGCAGCTGCTTTAAGGCAGAGAGGGCTGAGCAGCTCTCTCTGAACCCTGAGGTACTGCGCCCAGCTGCCAGTATCCTCACAGGGTCACTGAGCAGGCATCTAGCTCCTTCATTTGTAACCAGGAGAAAGAGTCCCTAAGGGGAAATCTGCATTCCCCATATGTCCAGCCCCATGCACTGGTCTGGGTGAATCACCGTCTGGAAGGGAGAGAGCAGGAGAAAGGGATGTGCCCTGACACTTCATTTCCTCAGAGATATCAGGGCGTCATTTCAGGAGTAGTACATGGCCTTAAACAAACCACTAATCTGACCCAGCCAGGACGACAGGATGCTTTTAGGAGCTTTCCATTAAGTGCAGCTGAATTCTATTGCTGAGGCTCCCACGAAACTATCATAAAGAAATGCTTTGATGTGTATTCCCTCCGAGCACTGTGCACAATTATGCACTCTCCTCACCCCAGGCCCAGCCTCCTTCTTCTCCTTGCCTGGTCCAGCTTCCCCTCCTCCCACCTCCGTGAAAGCTGGCCCACGCCTCATGCCTTCCTGCTCATATGAACGGCAGTTGCTGAAGAAAAAAAAAAAAAAAGAAGAAGCTAAAAGCAACAGCCAATAAAAAGAGAAACAGCTGTAATAATTTTGCACAGCACGGTCTTGATTTCCTTGAGTTCTGTACTTCTGCCCCTTTTTTTTCTGATTGTTTTTCTCTCTTTCTCTCTCTTCAGCCCCCTTTTCTCTCTATGACACCTTTACTGTCTGGGGCCTGGAGCAGAGCAAGATATGCTTCCCTGTCCCACCAACGCTTCTGTGAATCAGAAATTATGTTGGAGTCCATTTTGAATAACCAGGTCCAAAACAAGCAGAGCCACAAGCAGGAACAAGGGAAATGAATTTAGACTCTTGCCAACAAAGACAGGTGCAAAGATTAAGGAAGGAAGGAAGGAAGGGAGAGAAGGAAGGAAGAGAGGGAGGGAAAGAAAGGAAGGAAAGGAAAGGAAAAAGGAAAGGAAAAAAGAAAAGGAAAAAGGAAAAGGAAAGGCTAGAATAATAGACCCAGCTCTCAAATTTGCTCTTCTCGGTTGCTAATGTCAGCAGGTGTGTCCATTTGCCAGCCGAGCCCACAGAAGTGGCTCTTTGCAGTTCAGCTGTGTGTTTGCCGTTGTCTTTCTAAACGGGATCCATGGCAGGGTCTTTACCTGAGTGTCTTTTCCAGTAGGCTCACTCAACATCCATCTCCCACCTAAAGCCAGGCACATAAAGGTAGCTTCGAAGTTTAAAAGCAACTGGAAGAGAGATCCGCTGTTGCAGAGAAGAGAAAGAATAACTCAAATCCCAGAACAAATATAAAAAGACTAAGATCAGATGGTGCCCTGGGAATGTGCACCCTCTCTGGGATAGGCTCCTTTGGGTCCAGTGTTCAATAGGTGCTGTGTCCTAAACCCAGCTGAAATGCTGACAGCAGGGGCAGCAGTCTCTCAGGGTTACAAATGCCACCTCTTGCTTCTATTTTTTCTTAACTATATTGGGTGCTGGACATCTTGTTTCCCTCCAGCGCCCCCCCCCCCCCGCTTTCTTTCCCCATGTTCCAGTCTGAGGCTGAGCTGGGTCTGGGCTCAGGATTATGGGGAACTGGTTGAAATAAAAGTTCTTTCATGGTGGCAGAGCCCTGTTTTTCAGATGGTGTGAAGCAGATCTGTAGTGTATTATTAAGAATAGCACATGCGTGACACCACATCTTCAAAGGACTGTGCAAACATTAATTCTTTTGTGATGTGAAAAAAAAAATCAGCATCTTTTGTGGGTGAATCTTTGGGTCTTCTGGAGAGGGGTTAGAAAGCAGAGTCCCAGCCAGAGATGAATGCTTCAAACCCTGGAGGTCTGGGATCTGGGTCCAATTGAGGAACACTTTGAAAAAAGGGAAAAAAAAAAAAAAAAAAAAAAAGCTTTATCTGAGCTATGGCATGTTCCAAATTCTACACTCTGTCAAACTCACATGGAAATCTTTCGAAGACAAGCTGTGGTACCTTTGTTCCAAGAATAAAACAAACAGAATAAAAGACAGGAAAGTATAGCAGAATAAACAGGGGTTTGCTACGTGGTGGAAATTTGATCTGAGGTCTCTCGGAGAGAGCATCATTCTCACCACTCTGGCAAAGCATGCCCTTCAACTTCTTTCAGTAAGTGAGCTCTTTGTCAAAGCCATAATCTTCTATTTTAAAAAGTGATAATACCCCATTTTGCAGAAGCTAGAAAAGAGAACCCAGAGGCCATATCTGCCACTGGACTTCTCAAATTGGCCCTTCAGTTTTCCTTGCATTTGAATGATCATTTTTAGTGTTTTTTTTTTTTAAATATAGCACTGATGCTAATACAAGAATACTCTCTCTCTCTCTATATATATATATATATATGTATGTGTATGTGTGTGTGTGTGCATATATATATATATATATATATATATATATATATATATATGATGTTGCAAAGCATAATTAGGAAGTGAAAACTATAAAACTGCTACCCCACTTAAGAGCCAGAACTTCCCCCCAATAACCTGGAAATAACTGTGTTTCTCCTATTGTATCCCTGTCTTCTGACAGTGGTTCTCATGAATTCTGTAATTATTCCTGTGGTAGATTGATTGCATTCATAGCTACCAATGATTATTAACTTCCCAAATATCCTTTGTTTGATTACGTGGTTGTCCCCTCCCCCATGACCCTGGGCTTGATCAGATGACTTGCTTTTGGGAACAGGACTTAGGCGAACAAGAAGCAAGCAGTCTTGACAAGTACATGCCTATTCCAGTGTATCTGCTTGCCCTGAGAGCATGGCCATGAGAGCCATGGGCGGTGATAGACTGTGAAGCACAGCTGGGCCACATTACATCATGGCCGTCCTAGATCAGCCAGTAGCCAAGCCATGAATATATTAGCAGCCAAGACTAGCAGAACTACCTGTCCAAGCTCTCATGGAAGCGTCAGTGATCCCAGCCAAGATCAGCAGAGCACAGACAAGATCTGATGAACGCAGCCAACTTATGAGCAAGATAGATTACACAAGTTTCTTTCCTTAAACCACTGAGTTTTGGAGTGGTTATTGGCAGCATTATTTTGACAGATTATATAATTATTGTCCCATTTTAAAATATTCACAAATTCATAATAACTCTGGAAACCATTGCTTGGTATTTTTCTTCTCTATCCTTTTTGCTAATTTGTAAAAATTTTATGAGAGAGCATATTTAACTTTGCGACTTTTTTTTCACTCATTTTGTTTCTTACTTTCATCTACGTAGTTATAGTGACTGGTTTTCACTGCTCTTTAATCTTTTTATGAATATACATTATGTTCCCCATCTTCTATAGATGGGTACCTGGCTTTCCCATTGGTGGACATTTGTGCTGTTTTCAACTTTGAGTTATTATAAACAAACACAAATATATATGTATCCTAATGTGTACTTTCCAGATTCTCTGGAGTAAATATATACTAGTCTTCCTTAATCTGTGGCCTTACCTTCTGCAGTTTCAGTAGCTAAAATTCAACAGTATTCTGAAAATACTAAATGGAAAGTTCCAGAAAAAAAATCAAAAATATTTTCCAAATAGGTAGTAACAATTTGTATATACATCAGCAGATACTTTCCAAGGCCCTCACACGTACCATATCTGCATCAAAGTAGTATCAGAAGCAGGGGCACACAGGGGTCCTTGAGCAAGGGTTCAATTGTTGGGGCCAAGAAATGGCTCATATTACCCTGAGGTGACATGTCATTGGTCCCAACAACCTTATGGCTACTTCACTTCAAACATGACTGAGAAGTAGATCCAAGAATAGGACATGGGCAGGCCACGTAGCTCTGCCATACCTTCCAATCCTTCTAATATTAAAACATTAGCTTCTCTTAGATACACATTTCCAAAGTCTATAGGGCACATTCACAAAAAGCTTCCTCTTCTCATTCCACCAACTCTCTTGGGAAATTAGATCAATTATACTTATCCTCATTTTATAAATGAGGAAACTAGGGCTCTGAGTGGTTAAATGACTTGCCCAAGGTCGCGAAGCTAGTAATTTGCTAGAGTCAGAGTATAATCTCAGCCCCTTTTCCCCACAGTCTTGTCCTATTTCTAGTATAATTAACCTTTCCTTTTTCAAATATTCATACATTCAAGAAGATTTTTGCATAAGCACTGCATGACTACTGCGGCATGCTTCCTTCCAAAAAAAGTACAACATGAACACCCAGGGCTCCTGCCCTTGGAATCCCACAGTTTTGAGTAGGATGTGGTGCCCTCTACCTGTTCTATCTCCTCACCTCATGTGCACAGCCCAATCTACCCATGTCAATCCATTAGGAACTTCCAGTCTAAGAGACACCATGGATATAGCTCAGTCCTCGTCTTATGTGAATGCTGTCAAATCACTCAAGATTTGGACCCTTTTCTCCTGGCAGTATTTCTTCTTTAATTCCCCTAATCCCACACATTCCTGATTTTCCTCCTACTTCACAGTCAAATTCTTTTCCATCATCTTTGTTGTTTATATAACTAGTGTATATATATTGAGAAGAACACCGTATCTGTCAAAGCTAGATCTTTTTTCTCTGTGTGTGTGTGTGTGTGTGTGTGTGTGTGTGTGTGTGTGTGTGTATTTTTTTCCTTTACTGAAAAGACTCCATCTATTACTGGTCAATTCTTAGTCATCATTCTGATCTCAGTGAAAATCTTTTCTGAAGGAAGCCTTATTTGTGAGACGAATTCAGGGACAACACTGACTTGAGGTTTTTCCTACTACATTCCATCCCTGATTATCTGAACCTAATTACAGACCTATAAATGCATTCTTTCTCACATCATTGTATTAGATTGAACCCACCATTAGGTTCATATTTTTTTGTTCAACATACACTTCCCTCTCACTGCATGTCATCTGATAATGTGACAAGGGAGTGGTTGACAGGGAAGCTGAGCCAGACACAGCTAGAGATGGGGGTCTGAAACCTGCCACTTACCACTACTTCTGACTGTAGGATCACGATCACAGTATGTCACCATGGAAGTTCAACTTCTTAATAACTTCATCCTGATCACAGCTGCCATTTTACAAAGAGTCTAGAAATCATCTATCCTCACAATAAATACCAAAACCCAATCTCTCAAGGTCCAAAAGAAATACCACAACCTTCATTAACTTGTACCAAATTTCTCAAGATAAAAATACTATCTTCCCAACTTTGTTCTCACCATATTCTGGCTCACATTATGACTCTTGGTTTAGATGCCATCAATGCCCACTACTTACATGCAGTTCCTGCAGGGCAATTAGAGCCATACTTTCTGCATTGAAATGACATTTATTGATTATCTCCACTATGCCTGAAACTGCCAGGGTATTGTATATACACCATTATAAACCTTATCATTCACAGTTGAAGGAATTGAATCACAAACTTGTTTCACTCTATACATCTCACCTAGCACTGGTCCTTTCTCATAGGAAATACTAAACAAGTGACTCAAACTGAAACCAAGAATTGACGTTGATGGCAATTTGTATGGGAATTTCACCCTCGCAGGGATTCTGTTCTCCAAATGATATTAGTATCTTGGATTAGATGATTGGACTAAATCTGAACTGCTATTTCAGAAATGGAAATCTTTTAATGTGCTATTAATTTCTCTGTCAAAGAGAACATGCATTCTATATTGCTTCAGGTAAGTAGGGACAGGACAGATGTATTATTGGGGGGCAGGGGACACAGTTGCAGAAAACAAAACTATGCAAATTATGCCAGTCTGTGTACTTCAAGACCTCTTTTTAAGCTGGTAACCTTTTTCAAGGTGATATGCTGATATGAAGAATATGATTTCTTTCACTAGAGTACGTTCTCCATAAGCTTTCAGAAAAAAAAAAAAGCCAAAGAGAGAAAACTGTAAAATTATTATTTCTACCAAGGAATTTTTTTTCTCAAACTAATCTAGACAAATGCACTGTGAAATAGAGCAGATAATGAGGAGTATTAATGACTCCAACAGAGAGAGGGCACAATAAATATTTTTCAGTATGGGAAAGACACAGACAATACTCTGCTGGGGGTCATGTTTTATATAGAGGCCTGGAAAAGTAAAGTCATTTTTAATCCAATTTCCTTTTATAGCTGAGAAATCATCAGCCTGGAAATTGAAGCTGACTGTCCCAAATCTAAGAGCAGGTATGTCAGGAGGCACACCAGAGCCCTGTGACCAGCCTCCACAGTGGGTCCAGTTGCTTGGTATCTGCTGCCCTGACTTTCATCAATGCTGAAAAATCAGTATCCACAGCTCACGACTTAGAAGCTCCCTGGACTTGACCACACAACCCAGATTTCAGGTAGCAGCTTATGTCCTCTTAAGCCTGCACGCGTGTAAAAAGAAGATTGAACTTCAGAAATAATTAAAAGAAGGCAGGATGGTTTTGTTTCTGCAAATTCCTTGAACAAAGCATGTGTTTCTTTTTAATACTGGATAAACCCCAATTGATGTCTAGATTCTTGTCAAAATGTTTGCTTTTCTGTGGGTTTTTTTTCCTTTTCTTTTCTTTTCTTCTCCTGGTGGGGCATTATGAAGCTTTGCTACAGAGTTGGACTTCAGTGTTGCTGCCAGCCTCCTTGGAAAAGTCAGTCATTTAAACCCTTTCTCAACTCCCTTCCAATGAAATTTAATTTTTTTTAAATAATTTTACTGTGCCTGGAAAATGATCTATCTTCAAAACCCAAAGAAAACCTGATAAAGAGTTGAAGGAAATTCACCAAAGCAATTATTAAGATGACAGGCACTGGGAAATGGTTCCCTTCCACACGCACACTGGAATACCGTGCACATTATCCTGGCCATGTGAAACAGTAAAAGCAAAAACTAACCTTATTTTTAAGCACTTTTGAACTACCAATTCGATTGTACAAAATCACTGCAGAGGAAGTCTGAAAATGAACAATGTTGGTTTATACTACTTTGGTTATTTTATCCAGTTTTATGGGCCTGGATGAGGTAAAATACATATGCCATGAATTACAACTATGTCAAGATAATAAATGAATAAACCTGAACAGTTTTATCTTACATCTTTACTAGAAAATGTAACCGTATAATAAAAGCCACATACTATGACGCAAGCAAGTACAGAACAAATATAAAAGTAGAAAAATGTGTCTGTTGATAACAGCTTTTTAGTTAAAAAGAATTTTGTAAAAAATAAACTAAAACTAAAGCCTTTGATCGTTGCTATAAAAAGGATTTGATTTCTCCCTTTTCAATTATTGTAATTCTTTAGATCATTTTTCCAACTTCTGGGGAAAGCACCCACCCATTGGGAGGGTTCAAACCAAGTCCCGAGATCTGGGTTCTGGTGCCTCCCCTACCACTTTCTGCCTCTAGATTTATAAGTTAGTGTTTGCTGCTCAACAAATCACCTCAAAGCGTGGCAGTTTAATTAAGCAACTGATCATTAGCTTGTGTTTCCGTGGGTGGTTTTCTGGCTGGTTCTAGCCCCTTGGTGGACCTGTGGGGCTGGATGATCTTGGACAACCCCGTCCATAAATGTGGAGCCTCAGCTGGCTTCCAGGGGGTCAGCTCAGGCTCATTCCCTGGATGCCAAAGGGATGCAGAGCACACAACCACTCATGCGCTCTTTTTGCAATACATTTGCTCTTGTTTCATTGACCATAAGCAATCATATAACCAAGCTCAATCAGTGTGAGAGGTGACTGACCTCCCAAGGTGGTGGACCATGGAGATGTGAACAAATGAAGGACATTATTCTAAAATATCTGCATTATTCTATTATTACAATTAGCTAATCTTGACTAAACCCTAGTCATTTTCTTCATCTCTAAGTTAGAAATTGGCATATTTTTCTGCATTTCTAAAAACAAATTGTCTGGAGAATTAAATGAGAAATATGGATAGATACTTTAAAAAGATATCAAGGACTCTATAGCCAGGCATGGTGGTAATGCTTGTAATCCCAGTTCTTGGGAGGCTGATACAGGAAGGATTGCAGGTTCAAGGAGAGCCTCAGCAAGTAGTGAGACTCTCATCAACCTAGCAAGACTCTGTCTCAAAATAAAAATAAAATAGGGCTTCAGGTAGAGCTCGGAGGTGGACTGCCCCAGGGTTCAATCCCCAGTACGGCACATACATGTTAACACACACACACAAAGAACTGTATAATTGTAAAATATTATTATTTAGATGGAGAAATCTAATCACATTTTAGATGGTATTTTCCTCTAAGTATGTTTTTCATTGTACATAGCTGCTACCAAAGAATTAAGAACAAATTTACCTCCACAGGAAACATTTAACAGTTTTATGTATTTTAAAAGCTAAATCAGTACTTCTTAAGTGAATTTTTAATGTTTTAGACAGTCATTTGAGTTATAGTCATTAATTTAGCAGGAAAACCTAGTGTTTTCTAATTTAACCTTTTTAGAACTAAAACTACATATGATTACCAAAAGATTTGGCCAATTTAACCAAGTTAGTTTCTGTGATGCATTTTGATGCTTCATCTGACACTAAAGATTTTGAATTTCTACTGTTTTATTTCACTTTATTTTTATTGGATGGTACAACTGCCTGCTTTTAGTAGCTTTGGTTATTCTAGAATATGCCCTGAGATTAAAACATCTTTTGCTAGCCGGGCGTGGTGGCGCACGCTTGTAATCCCAGCATTCGGGAGGCTGAGACCAGAGGATCCGGGTTCGAGGCCAGCCTCAGCTACTTAGTGAGGCACTTCGCAACTTAGTGAGACTCAGTTTCAAAATAAAGAATAAAAAATAGGGCTGGGGGTGGAGCTTGGAGGTAGAATGCCCCTGAGTTCAATCCCCAGTACTGCAAAAAAAAAAAAAAAAAAAAAAAAAAAAAAAAAAAAAAAAAAAAAAAAAAAAAAAAAAAAAAAAAAAAAAAAAAAAAAAAAAAAAAAAAAAAAAAAAAAAAAAAAAAAAAAAAAAAAAAAAAAAACATCTTTTGCTGAGAAAAGTGATTTCTTCTGCCACACCCAATGTAGCTCATCTACATTAATTTCCTCTAGTAAAAAAAGTGAGCTCCATTTGTAAAAAATCAGAGAATAAAGATAAAAATTTTTTGAGTTACAGTTGCCATAGGAACGTTTTTTTTCTTTAATCTTTATGAGATGTCAAGTAAGAGCTTACTGATGTAGTATAGTGATATTTCAATATAATAGTTAACTTTGATTAGCAAGATTCTGAAAAGTCAATGTTTGATTAGAACTTATGTTAATAATTTGATTCCAAAATATAAAGGAGCAATAAAATTTTGACTTGTTTTTAAAATATCATAGCTTATTTTTTTTTCAATTTTACTTATGAAAAAGTTACTAAATTTTCATTTTTCTCTTTTTTCTTTTTGTAGTGCTGGGGAAATCTTAATTTCTTAATGCCTACTGTGCCCCAAAAGTAAGTTTTATTAGCAAAATATGTACCCTGTTCTTTAAATTCTGCATAGCTATAAAATATAGTTCCATATTAAAGCACCATATATAACTCCAGTGGCCATTAAGTAAGGGAACTAGAATAGTGGTCACCTTTTCACCCAATACTTCCTTCATTTTCTCTCATTCTCCTTAGATTTCTATTTCCATTTCTTCTTTTTATTCATTTTCTGTTTTGCATACTTCTCTTTTTGTAACATTCCTTTCTCGATTTTATTTCCTTATTGTAACATTACCAGTCACAGGATTTGTTAACAGAGTAAATTTATTGTAAATTTGAGTCATGTTCTATGATGGAAAATATTTTGAAATATACATCAGAATTACAAGAAGAAACATCACAATTGATAAAAAAAAAAAAAAAAGTAAACACTTGGCATGTGGTTGTCTTAAGTCTTCACAGCTCTTTACAACTTCTTTGATAAATATTTTTAGCTGAGCATTTGTTATGCCTCATTCATGGGTAGGAAACTTAATATTTAGGAAGGTAAGTTCTCTGTGTCACAAAAATGGAATAACTTCAGCACATATAATTATATTAAAGGTTAAACATAGCACAATTAAAAGACCCAATGTAATCATAATTCTATAATGTCTCAATATTACCAACATCCCTATCACTCTGAACTACAAAATGATGTAAGATTACAATGCACTAATAAAAGGACTTAAAAATAAAAAGTTATACTATTTGAAAGGAGGGAACATTTATTCCAATATAACTTTCAGTTTAAGTATAACTATTGGTATTCTAATTTTTTTAAAAGAAACAATGCTATTTTCCAATAATTCATTCACAGCCAGGTCATAAACCAGGGGGCATAATTTTTGGCTTACCTTTTTGATTTTACACAGTTAAAACTGGATTATACCAACTGTGTAGCCAAAACTAACAGTCATTACTTTTTTTTTTTAATTGCAACTAATCACAGTCTGTTTTTAATCCTAGCATTCAGCATCATCTTCCATATGAACTGCTTCCAATCCACCTACTAAAGAGCCACAAGGCTCCACCCTCAGACCTGGGCATGACTAGAGAAAGCCCTGCTCTGAATTTCTTGCCTAGGACCAAAGAGACATCCATCTCAGAGCCCTTCTGGACACAAGACTCAAACCCTGGAACCCTGGAATTCTTTGCCTCAAGGGTCTAAGACATTTTCCAAGGCGAGTGTGAGCCTTGTCCCTGGAGCAGATGGACAGCAGAGTGTTCACACCCGGGCTCAGTGTGTCTCCACTGAGACACTGAGACCTCTGTCAGCAAAGACACATGGGAAATGGGAAGAGAAAGGAGGATGACCACAGGCTAAGTCTCCACTGGTGCTTCTGCCTGCCCCCCACCAAGTTAGCAGAGTGAGCCTTGGAACTAGCCACCTTTCCCCAAAGCCAGGGTCCTCTTCAGCATTTGAATGTCTTTGCACATGCCCTCCTCAAGCCTGAAATTCCATTCCTCTTCCACTCTTGGTGGTATCCACCACATCCATCTTCACTTCCTTTCTGAAAATTCCTATCACTCTTGAAAACAGGCTATTATTCTCTTCTTTGGGGTTACTGTAACATGATTTTACTCACATTGACTATAAAACTTAAGATACCTGACTGTATATGGTTATTTACATATTAATCTCCTCTCGAAAAACTTGAGGGCAGCAAGACTTAACTTCAACCAGTGGCCCTTCTTTAATATTTAATAAATGTGTATTGAGTTAAGTGCATCAAAAACATCATTTATTTATAAATTGGTTATCTACCTCATTTCTCATGCAAGCAATTTTTTAGGTTAGTCTTATAATAATATTGCATCTTTATTCATGTACAGACTAGGATAAATTCAAAATGAGATTAAAATATTTTTCAAATAAAATTACAAAAATTCCATCTATAAGTATAGTTTATACCTTATATAGTCCTTGATAAAAAAGAAAAAACTAAAAGGTATATGTAGAATGACTAGAGGTGTTCACAACCAAAAACATGACCCAGTAAATGTATCACGTCCATCCATTGGATGTATCCTGGAAATTAACTTAATAAATGCACAATGTCTAAGGTATTTTGTCCTAGAGAAATTAACATGGATGCATTTATTCTAGTTGTTCTTTTGCAATGCAGACATATGGGAAAGATTATCAGAGGAATTTCATGATCACTATTATTCAATGCACTTAAGTATATAGCCAAATTATGTGGTATCCCATATAAAAAAAAAGGAAAGGCCTCCCTTTGTGGCTCAAAATTTCAATGAATACATAGTAGCTCAAATTCCATACACTCTTGATGGGTGCTCAGTATTATTCCATGCTGTTCAATCCTTATGAGAAAATTGTAGGTAAAAACTGAAAGCCCAAATAGCTAAGACATTTGCTCATGGAATGGACACACAGCTAGACTGAGAGTAGAACTTTAACAGTTTAGGCAGTAGAAAGACTGAAACCTGAACTGAGTCACGCGAACTTACGTGGCAACTGTAGCTGTGAAGGAAATTATGGCTAGCTAGCACCTGGCCAGTTAGAAGAGAGAAGAATGGATTCCAAGAAGATAGCGGAAGGGGCTGGCCCCCCAAAAGCACCGGTGCAGGAAACAGAGCAGGTAATATTAAAAAAAAAAATGCTGAAAAAACAAGAAAAATACCTGTGTTCCAGGTACCAAAGGAAGAAAGAATTTCAGGAGGGGAACATGGTACCATCAGACTTTACATGTAAAATACACAGGTTCACTACACTTAGATCCTGGTTTGCATTTGAGAAAGTCTTTCTCAGAGAGTTTAAGTCCCGATTAAAAAGAGTTTGGGTGAAGCAGTGAGTGAGGGAAAGGTAATGAGTGGAAGGAAGAGGAGTCCTTCAGAAGTTGCTAGAAGAAAAGAGACAGGCAGGGGAAACTGGAGGAATAGGGAAGGACCAAAATTGGTGTTAACAAGTGGATGTTTTCTACTTTCTTGGAAATGGAAAATGGTCAAATAAAACATTTTTTAAAGCAAAGACTTGTTTTCTCAAGCCACTGGCTTCCTACAACATTAGCAGAAGCTGGGTTGCTCCGGATCCTTTACATCCAGTGTTTGGTCAAGAGCATTAGCATCTTCTGGGAACTCATTAAGACGATAGAATCTCAGATCTTCCCTAGCCCAGAATCCATGTTTTAACAAAAACTCCCAGTGATTCAAATACATTTTAAAGTCTAAAAAGCAGTGATCTAGATTCCACTACGGATAACCCCAGGGAAAAGCTCATCTACCAACATGTAGTTGAAAGCTGCTTTACTTTGCTTTGTAGGCACACCAACGTCGTCACATCTAATTTATTTGTAAATATTAACATTGCTCTTTTCCCAACCCAGTAATTAACCAGGTTCAGCTTATACTTTCTCTCTTAAGTAATGAACATTTTACTCCTAAGTGAGAATGCTATCAGATCAATACAATGGATTATACAGGGTCTCTTGGGTGTGGCCCTCCTCATAGTCTGCAGTGTTCTGTAACCTTCTGTAAATCAATGCAAAGAGCAATTTCTAAAGGTAAAGTGTTTATAAGTATCAATCAACCATCATGCTTATTCTCTTCAAACCTGCCCCAGTGTATGCCGTAGACACACTGATGGAGAGTTTTATATGGGATGTAGCAGCGGCAATGATAGAAGACAATCTGAGGACCAAAGGGAATATAAGGGCTTCAATTTGCAATGTCCCCCTAGCCCTCAGAGAAACAGGGTAGCAATGTTGGAAATGGAGCTTACCGCAAAGAAAGAGTTCCTAGAGATGTGGCCTTGGGGATTATATAATGTTCTCTCTCCCTCTCTTACTCTTTCTGCTTCTGGCTTCCGTTGTGCAAAAGCAGAGCACATGTGTGCTCTGCTTCTGGCTTCCGTTGTGCAAAAGCAGAGCACATGTGTGCTCTCTCTCTCTCTGCTTCCTGCCGCCATGCCTTGAGCCCCACAGATGTAACTCAGCCTGACATGCATTGAAACTCTGCTATCTCCAAAACCTGTGAGCAAATAATTCTCCCTTCCTCTAAGTTACAGTCATTTTGGATTACTACAGTGAGAATGCTGATGGAGACAGGGAAAAAGGGTCTATCAAGAGAACACACACATTGTTTTTTCTAAAATTAAAAAAGCATAATAAGTGCCACACCTATTATCATAAGACAAGTATTTTTTTCCTTTGGTAGCACATTTGAAGATAACTTTTACTTTTGCTTATCACTGGTCAGAATGAGAGGTTCACTGGCAAGTCAGGAGAACTGTATTTTCTGCTACTCAGAGTCAACTGCTCCCTCGTGGATGAATATTACAATACATATTCTCTTCCTCTATATGGATTCTCTTCCTCTATATGGATATAGATTCTTATTATCGATGAACACAGGCAGAACAGGAATATAAACCTCTAAGAGTAACTCATATGGCCAAATCTCTCTCTATGGTATTTCCTTAACCAATACATTAAGAGTTCCATGTAGAATCCTGAGATATAAACCTGATGTTCCTCCACTTTCCACAGAGCCCTCATAGCGAACACATTGCTGATAGTTGTGTAATTCATTAATTCCCTCTTCATCCTTCAAGATGGGCTCCGCCACTCCTTTGCCTTGTCCAAGATTCAGTGCAGCACTGAGCCTCTTTTCTACCTGGCTTCTCTCTGGTAAAGACTACTACTTCAGAGAGAAAAGTGGAGTAAAGCAAATCAAATATTCTCTAAATGTGCCACATTAAAGTATCAGTACTTGAAAACAGTAATACAACAACTAAATCTTACTAACTTTAGTGCTTCACGATTCCTTGCTATTTTTCTTAGCAATTACACATGTGGAAAAAAAATATTTTAAGAAATTAGAGTCGAGAGTAGAGGCACATGCTTGTAATCCCAGCATTTGGGAGGCTGAGACCGGAGGACCCGGGTTCATGGCCAGCCTCAGCAACCTAGTGAGGCATTCCACGACTTAGTGAGACCTGGTTTCAAAATAAAGAATAAAAAATAGGGCTGGGGGTATAGCTCGAAGGTAGATTCCCCTGAGTTCAATTCCCAGTACCAAAAAAAAAAAAAGAGAGAAAGAAAAAGAAATTAGTACCTCTCACTGTTTGTAAAACAAATAAAAAACCACAAACAAATCTAACCAAATACTGCCCAAAAAGGAAAAAACCACCCAGATGAGACCCTTGTCAATTTTTAATTGGCAAAGCAAAGAGCATCACACTAATAAAACTTAATTAAATCATTAAATATTTAAAATGAAATTCTAACTCTAGCTTATTGAGTGAATTTCTTTTATGTATTTACAACTCTATTATAAAGTCTGTACAGAAAGCAAAATCAAATGTAAAACTAAACAATGTAATGTATTCAACTCAATCAAAAATTCCATTTCATTTATCCTGCCGAAATTTAAATCATTTCAGAATACTATATCACAATTTATATTTCCCTCACATCAGGAAACACATAATAAAACACTGTTACAAATACATTGCCCATAAAGTGGTCCTACCTTATAAAATATAACTCATTCATTTTACATGTTTCATTTCATTTCAATGATAATGTATAATAATATTGTCCAATTTACAATGAACATCAAATTTCTGGTAGAAGACATAATGGATATTAACTTCATTTTTTATATCACTCATTTACCAAGTACATACATACATATATATATGTATGTGTCTGTGTGTTTAACCCCCTTTAAAAAAATATTTCTTACAGGAAAAAAACAAGTATTTGCCTGCATAAGAAAGAACTAGAGTCACAATTACTCCCTTTGGTAAAATGCAATCTATCAGCTTATTATAAAGCTTTGAATATATCTATTGGGTACCACATCTCCTATCATAAAACACTATATATACAGAGGTTGACTTAATGGTGTTGGGTTACCAAAGCAGTAAGTAGCAATAAATAATCAAAGGTATTATAAAACATACGTATTGTCCTAGGTCATTTTACCTGGCTACATCAGACTGGAAGAGCGAGAGCTCATTTGTTTGCACATATACAAAATGTTCCAAAAGGCTGCTTTCTCGGGAAACAGGAATCATAAGCTCTGCTGAACCCATAACTTTGATCAGGATGGAGATCTCTTCTCCCTTTGAAATGCTTCAGACTCTTTGGTATGAAAATAGGGACCCAAGCACTCTACCTCCAAAATGCTACTACACTTCAGGGCCCCTTTCTCTCCATACAGCTTGTTGCCCAAATCACAAGCTAGACTCACCTTCTTCTCCTTCTTCTTTATGACCATCCAAATCTGCTATTCTACATCTTTTAACCCTGGTCACCTCAGGATACTCTTGGGCTGCAGCAGAGCCTCCTGGCTCCTCTCCAGATTATGTTATGATTTCAGGCTATTTAAGCACTTTTAAACATACCTTGTCTCCATCTTCTCAGTACTTTCTTATGCTGTCCTAAGCAGAAGCAACGGAGATCTCAGTGAGGAGGAGGGTTGTCTAAGGAGACAAAAATCTGCTTCAGTGAAATAATCCTACACAGCGTCACTTAAGGCTGTTGCCTCACATTCAAAATGCACAATTAAAATGCAAGAAAAACTACACACAGTTTCCTTTAATTTTTAGGAGGCATAGTAATTACACCTACAGCAACTGTAGTTAAAATGTTCTATCAGTATTCAGTCTGTAGATAATATATCAGACTGCTTGCCCACCAGTATTAGGGGAAAAAAATGTTGCTTTCCTATTACTTCTATAATTTTATCTAACTTCTAACCATTTTCAAAGCTCATTCTTCCTAAACAATACAATCCAAAGTCTATCAACCTGTCACGTAAGTCCCTTCACAATCTGACCCTATATTATTTTACACATCTCAACAACTCCCTCAAAGTTACAGGCAAAGTGGAGAAGAGGCACATTAACTTCCAGCTGCTCCCTGGACAAGCCTCTCTCCTAGGTCTCCACTGTCCGACACGCCCTTCCTTCTCTTTCTATGACTGCCCGTCATTCAGACATGTGAGATCTCACTTGCAGGAAATAAGGAGAGAAGCTTGAGGCCCTCGGGTTATATTTTAAGTGACCTGTTAAATAAGGAAGGATTGGCAGATGAATAGTAAAAGGACTAAAAAGGAGAGTCAAAATAATGGAAATTCAAGGGCACCATTTCAGAACTTTAAGGGCCTTCGAATTCTCCAATATTATAACCTGAAAATACTGATTTTAAGTGTACATTATCATCCATTTTACCTTTAAACATCTATATTTTTTAAAAGAAATGATGACTAATATCCACTGAAAATAACATTTTAAGGTTTTTTTCCTCATTTTTCTGTCTCTTGCGGGAAACTTTTTTTTTTTAACCACAGTAAGGAAAAAAAAATGTAAAAGATGGTATTCTGGCATTAAGTCTACTCAAAAATACCCATTCCAACAAGTAACCATTATAAATTCATTGCCCAAGAATGCCATTTCAATAAACACTATTGTCTAAATATATATATTATATATTTATATTCGTATATTAATATTAATACAAAATCTTATATATATTACATAAATATATTATACATTTAAATAAATGTATAATACTAATATAAATATACTAATATATCAATATATTAATAAGTTGGTGTTATTAATATATTAATATTTCTATTAATTATATATTTATTTAATATATGATATATTTATATAATATATAATATAATATATAATATATATATGAGTTTTTTTAAACTGTTCTCTGGACGTTTAATCTAGTTAATTGGAAATATTAGAAGACTATCCAACTCAGGCATGGTGGCGCACATCTGTAATGACAGTACTCGGGAGGCTGAGACATGAGGATCACAGGTTTGTGACCATCCTTAGCAACTTAGCAAGACCAGGTTTCAAAATAAAAACTAACATAGGGCTAGGGGTGTAGCTCAGGGGTAGAATGCTCCTGGTTTCCACCTCCAGTACTAAGAAAAAAAAATACTTTTCAGAAACACACACTTTTTCAATAAAAGCCACTTTTGCTACTCTTGATATTATAACATGGAAGATGAGGTCTTAATTTTCTAATAGAAAACTTAGATATAAATGGACTTCTATATGTGAGACACCAGTACAGATAGGCTATCATTCCAGGAAAATAAATTCCACCACAATATAACAGAGGGGAAGAGTGTGGATGTCTAAGTGAAGAATAATGATAAAAAAAAAACATAGTACCTAAAATGAAGCAAACTTAAATACAGTACACACTGCTTCTCATATGCATTATTCCATACACCAGAAAACAAATTGGAAATTTGTGTCCATGAAATTATATTTATAGTTCACTTCAATATAACCAATCCAATTGAAATCTATGCTTTGTTTCTCAGGTGCTACCATGCTTTATACTATGCAATTTTAGGGTAAACTGACTACATTAGACGAGGAGTCAGATATAGCAGGCTTCTAGCTCATGCAACACCACCCAACTTTAACTAAGGTATTTAAACTTCTCTGTGCTTCAGTTTCTTCACATGCAGAATTAAAATTTGCTCATCTACCTTACCATCTTGTATCTGTTTCAGCACATTACATATTACACTTAATTATGCATGTGGGTTTTTTTGCACTTTAGATAGTAAGCTCCTTGTGCATTATGTCTGAATTACCTTTATTTTCTCAGAAGAAATAGGATAGTTTTTAACACTGTAGGTATTTCACTAGTACAGAATACAAAGACTTGCAGATTTTTACCTTAGAATTATAGTGCTCCAGAATGTGAATCAGAAAAGAGTTGTGAAGTCCAAAAAGATTGTCAAACACTGAGTCAAACCGATTCAACTGTTTCTTTCCTGTAGAATTATCAAAATCTTAAAGATGCACATACCCATTTCAAACATCCCAGAGGAAGCTCCACTCGATGGTGCAGTTTCTCTAACCCAGAGAAACAGCACTGGTGCAAAGACACTAAATCTAATCACCAAATCACCAAATGTCCAAAGAGGGGGAAAAAAAAAAAAAAAAAAAAAACAGCTTTCCTATTTATGGGATCATGGTCTCTACTTTGAATAGGTCCAAGGTGGGGACTCTAACACTGCCCCATTCTTCCCCCCAAAATTCACACTTATTATTCCTCATCTATGACTTCTAGATTTGCTTTTTTATTTTATTTGTGCATGTGCACTAGAGATTGAACCCATTCTATCTCTGAGCTACAAATCCAGCCCTTTTTTATTTTTTTAATCTTTATTTTGAAACAGAATCTTACTAAGTTGCTGAGGCTGGCCTTGAACTGCAATTCTCCTGTCTCTTCCCAAGTACTGGGATTACAGGTGTTGGCCACCAAGCCTGGCAGATTCGGTTTCTTTAATTAAAATAATATGAAGAAGCCGGGTATGGTGGTGCACACCTGAAATCTCAGTACCTGGCAGACAGACAAGAAGATCTCAGGTTTGAAGCCAGTCTCAGCAACTTATTAAGACTCTCAGCAACCTAGTAATATCTTGTTTCAAAAACAAAAAATAAAATGGGCTGGGGATATAGCCCAGAGGTAGAATGCCACTGGTTTCAATTCCTAGTACCACAAATCACAACAACAACAATAATAATAATAATAATAATAATAATAATAATAATGATAATAAAATTAGAAAATAAACCTGAGTATGGATTCCTAGGTTTTGATTTTTTTTTAATTAAATACAGTTGATAGATCATCCCAAATTCAAAAAAAGTTAGGATTCAAAGGCTTTAAGGCTGAGGAGTCTTCTCAAAGCATTCAATTTAGTTTATACTCAAACAGTTCCATTATCACACACACACACACACACCATTGATTTACATCGAATTTCATTACATCATACAGTTTTAGTAGCAAGCACAAAGGCATAAACCACGATGAAGACAGAACTGTCTCCTGGCAAGCACCAGTCCCCCTGAGGGAGCTATGGTGGACAGACCACACAGTGGCCCCAGGGTCCCTGCTCTTCAAGGTGTGGGCATAGTGCACATGCTTCAGAAGGAAACAGAGAGCATGCGGGTAGCTGGAGAGTCACTTGCATGAACCTGGAGGGTATGCTACTATTCTACAAAGCACATTGCAAGCCGGGTGTGGTGGCGCAGGCTTGTAATACCAGCCCTTGGGAGGCTGAAGGCTGAGATGGTAATCACAAGCTTGAAGTGAGCCTCAATAACTTAATGAGGCTCTTTGCAACTTAATGAAACCCTGCTTCCAAATAAGAGAATAATATATGGCTGGGGCTATAACTCAGAGGTAGAACTCCCCTGGTTTCAATCCCCGGCAGATATAAAATATTAAATTAAAAATAAAATGAAATTAAAAATAAAATAAAATAAAAATGCATTTCAGAAGACCTTGATGTGAAATTTCAAAGAGTCTCACTTAAATCTAAAATCATCTGTGACTATGGAGAAGATACTCTATGAAGTCTTTCTTCATCACATGCCCTGTTTGTCTCAGAAGACAGAGCCCTTTGGGGAAGAAATATGGTTTCTTCTGACTTGTATTCCATGGAACAAATACTGCAATGCTGTATCAAGAAAAGGTCTTCCAAACATACGTATAAACACTTAAGTTTAAATAAATTAATGTATTGCAATATTGCCAGAAAATATCTTGAATACAAGAGGATCCTAGCCTCAGTCTGCTATTTGCTCACTGAATGAGTCATACAAAGGTCAAAAATTCATTTTGCCCTTTATTTACTAAGATATGATGAGAATTGCTGTTTATTCTCAAATAAATAAACATGCAGCATGGGATATTCTTTATGGAGATTCTTGGTGTGTTTCACAAGTGAGTTCTTAAAAAAAATGACTACTTTGGGGTGAAGTAAAGTGAAAGTCCTAAGTTGAATATCCCCTTTGCCTGGAATAAACTTAACCCTTACAGAGTTCAGAAAAGTTCAAAGCACTGTCTCACTGACATTTAATATAATCTGGGCCCTAGGATTTGCTAAGGATACTATGGGTTCAAAATCAGTTTGCAATCCCAGAGGCCTTTATAGAATTATAGAAGTATGTTGTCTAACTGAAGTTTTAAGAAATGAAGATTCAGTGTGACATGGCTGTGGCCTTCATGTGTCAGAACCGCCATGATTGTCCCCGAGTATCTTTGTTTTGTTTTCAGAAAATTATACATAAATAAAACCATTAGCGCAGTATGGGGAGCTTTATAACCCAAACCCTAGCACTTTCATCATGAGAAACATGACTGATATTAACCAGGTACTCATCGACTTGGACGAAGCCACTTTTGTCCCATCAGGCCCTTCCATCTGATCCAAGTCACAGTGACCCACCAGTCTTGGAGCTGCACAGGCCCGCACTCCTGTCACTAAGTCCCCGCAATAAATCACACCTAGGATCAGCCTGCCTCTTTCTCCAGCCTCATGCTACCTCGGAGCTAGTTCTCACAATTGGAATCAGACTGTTCCAGGACAACCAGGAATACAGTGGTGACTTTTTTGACTCCTGCCAAAAGTTTTAGATCTTCTATTTCCATTTGGTGAGAGAAAACAATGAGGAGCTAAGACACAGTAGCGTGCTGACCCCTCATTCCTAAACCCATAGGAGTTTGCACTGAGAGAAGTGGTCTGCAGAGGCGGTCATCAGAGAAGCAAGTGACTTTACTGCTCCAGTTACCCTTTTCCCTGTCAACTTACACACTCAATTTTCTCTTCTGCCTCTTTATTGTCAGATTCCCACAAGTGGTAGAACTTGTTCAAAACCAAAGCTGTTTACTGCGACTAGCCCCTATCTCATTCCTGCTATGAGTATATTCATTTTTCACTGAACAAATTAAAATTCTCAAGAATTCCCATGTAAAGAATACACGGGTTAAGTTTATTCCAGGCAATGGGGATCTTCAACTTAGGACTTTCACTTTACTTCTCCCCAAAATAGTCACTTTTTTAAGAACTCACTTGTGAAACACGCCAATAAAACTCCACAAAGAATATCGCATGCTGTATGTTTATTTATTTGAAAATAAACAGTAATTCTCAAATTCTTAGTGAAAATGTCATTTCCAGCGCCCCCACCCCACCCCAGGATTGGTCCTTTTACTTCTAAAATTGCAAAAGATAAAAATCAGTAAAAGAAACAAACATTTCAAAGTTATTTTGCTTTTTAGCACCTTGTCGATGAAAGTTCAGTATTCCACGGCTAATGCTCAAAGCCAAGTTCACCTTTCATGTGAACACTAACAGAATTTTCTTCTGTGTTCATGAGTCATTTGAATCTTTGCTGCAGTTTCTCAAATGCTGGGTTCTGCAGTCATTACTTAAGTCATGGTAAATCACAGGACTCAGAGAGAGACTAAAGGCAGCTCTGAGTGCATGCGTGTTTACGAACTTAATTAGACCATAACTAGCCAGTTATATAAGCAAGCAAAGGGGCGTGGCCTCGTGGGGCTGAACATTTTCCAGTCTCAAACAACAAACAAGTCTTCAAAATCGTCAGTGTTACTCTTACACAATAGACCCCACATATGCCTCATCACAGCTGCCTAAAGTAATTTTCCACTGGAATGTCCATGGAAAATTACGAAACATATACAGATAACTGGAAATAAAAGGATAAACTCCACGAGTCTTCAAATTGTGTTGGAAAACAAAGCTCTTTTCAACTACTGTGTTGCAAACCTTCACCCACCAGAAAGCCAGGTCCCTTGGGTTCCAGAAGATTCTCCCATGATTTCCCAATTCAGAGTTAATGGCACCAATCGGAAACAGGTGCATGTCAGCCAAGTGTCAAGCCCTTCTCAGTGTAAACTTTGAAATCTTAAAACAAACTTAAATTCTGACCATCCCACCTCTAGCCAGCCACAGGTATGTGTGCCCACCTCTTCAGTTACTCTGAAATCATTAGAAATACTGGAAAAAATAAGGTCTGTAAAGAGTAAAGACAGATGTTTCTACATCCCTCACTCTCTTTGGTTTCAGACAATCTGTAATCTTTGGAAATTGCTAATAACTAAGAGGTGTTTACAAACATCACTGGAAACAAACTAAACAAAGCCAGGCTCAACATTTACACCTCTATTAGTCACCTCTGTTTAGACTAGGAATTAATAAACTGCACACAAGAACTAACTACTGAGAGCGTAAGCCAGATTCACCTTCCACGGCCCAAATGCTTGCCAACAAACAGGCCTCTCCTCTTTACAGCAACAACTTGCCTTTGTTTTCTTGGCATCTCATATGCAAAAGTAAATAGCCAATCTACGGTGTGATTTAAAAGCAATCTTTTTCTTTTTTTTTTTTTTTTTTTTTTTTTTTTTTTTTTTTTTTTGTGGTACTAGGGATTGAACTCAAGCGCATTCTACCTCCGAGCTACACCCCCAGACCTATTTTGTATTCTTTATTTTGAAACAGGGTCTCACTAAGTTATGGAGTGTCTCACTAGGTAGCTGAGGCTGACCGGGAACCCAGATCCTCCGGTCTAAGCCTCCCAAATGCTGGGATTACAAGTGTGCGTCACCACACCCGGCTAAAAGCAATCTTTCAGTGAATACTTTCCTTAAAATTAGAAGATAAAAAATTATTTGAAATCTTAACATAAAATTTAAAATTCATTAAAAAGTAAAGGAAATCTATTAAAATTTTCAGGAGAGTTTTAGATTGTTTTGCTTTTTTCAGAACACAGGAGACTAATCACTAAGTGGTCCACTGTACTTTACAAGATACTATTTTAAAATACATGTTTTTTATCACAAAGAACCTATGAGTAGAGTTAATGCTGTCCTGTCCTTTTTTTTTTTTTTTTCTTCCTCATGGTGTCAGCAAAAGGTAGATTAACTCAAGCTAAGGTTTGGCTTTCCAAATTTAAAACCAAATCCAAGATATTTTCCCTAAAGAAAACAAAAACGTGAAAACAACATAAAGAAGCTCACCAGCCACATAGCTCCTTCCCCAGGCCAGGAGACAAATGGAGGAAAAGCTGGAGCAACCTTGCTAAATACCCTCGATTCAGATCCAGGTGCTACCACTTGTCATTTGTGTTTCCTTAGGCAGGTGATTTCAATCCTGGGGTGTTTTCTTCAAAATCTCTACTGATTCAACAACTATTTGTTGAATGTTCCTCCCGTGCTGGATTCTGCACTACAAGATGAAAACACCTTGGTAAAGGAGGTGAGGTTGCCGATTTCATGAAGATTATATCCTAGAGGAAAGGACAGATATTTGAACAAGTAATTACAATCACAAGAAGCATCCAGGGTGAGGAGGGATGGGCGCACAAACCACGAGAGTCTAATCTGGAAGGTTAGGAGAATTATTTGAGGAACTGCCACAGGAACTAAATCTAAGAGGGACATGCCAGAGAGTTAAGGAATATAGGAAAAGCTTTTTAAGCAAAGGGAGAGTAAGAAGGTGTGGGGATAGTCACAACATGATGTGTGTTAGGCTTCCTGGCCTCCTGCTGCTGTATGAAAAACTGCTAAAGCATGTCTTTGAGGGCGCCATTGTGTCTTATGTAGCTCTGTGCCTAACTGGTCACCACTTTTGTTCTCATTTGGTATATAAACTGGACTGATATGTCCAGTATGCGGGCATGCCTACACACGGACTCGTGGATGTACAGGTGGGCAGGTGCTATGGGGAAGTCTCCACGTGGAGCCCAGTACTAGGCACCAGAGGCCTAACCCTCCTATTTTAGCCCGCACATCTGGAATAAAGCCATGTCCCCACGTCCCAATGCCTCGCTTCTTTTATGGATGGACCAGATTGGACCTGCAACTTTCTAGCTTTGATCAGTTGCACAACAGAAGGCAAGGCTGAGCAGAATCCAGGTGTGTTCGAGGAACCCATGAAGCCCTGTGGGGCTGGTCAGGAGAAAGAAGGCAGAGGGTGGGGGCCAGAGTGAACATGAAGTTTTAGGCAGAAGCCAGACCCAGGAGAGACCCAGGAACCATGCTGAGGGCTGTGGTCATTATGGTCTGGAGGAGGGAAGCCACCCAAGGGTTTAAGAAGTGGAGATACATTTGATTTGTGTTTCTGAAGCTTAGTCTAGCTGCAGAGCAGAGTATGTATTGGAGGTAAAATGGATACAGGGATATTAGGTAAGGGACTGTGATGATCCATGTAAAGGGCAGACTTGTTTGTGACAGAGTGAGGAAGGGAGATGGATCTGTGAGAGCCTTAAGAAAACTAAATTAAAAATGTATGACATAAATACATTTATAAGATAAATGTATATGTGAGGAACATGGAAAGCAAGAGAGAAATAGTTTCTCCAATGATAAAATATTAACCCTACCTTATACTGTTGTGTGAATAAAACTATAAATGTGACTATATATATGTGTGTGTGTGTGTGTGTGTGTGTGTGTGTGTGTGTGTTAAATGAGATCATGTATGTTTTTATTCTACAAGAATGGAAGCTCAAAAAATGAAAATTGCTCTTTTTTTCTTTGAAAATGGATATTTCTACAGTAAAAGCAAATGTCACGATTCTCATGAGTGATGTAAGCTGAATTATTTTTTCTTTCTGGGTGAAATCCCAAATCTTTGAACTCTTCCATTGTTCACTAGGACTGCAGCATACCCACATGAGTGACAATAATAGGAACTTGAACCAATTTAAATGTGAATTATGGCACTGTTCTGCCACTATGTAGAAATAGTCGATAGAAAGTCCTCCAGATTATGAGCTCTGCCTTTATATATGGGCAGGTATTCCTTGGACAGCCATTTAAAAAAAAAATGTTATTTGAAAATGTATCCCCACCAGTTTGGTAATTTTTTTTTTTTTTTTTTAAGGTTTACGTTCTTTTTCAGGAAGACTATTTTGACTGCCATGGGTTGAACCCCTCATGGTGAAACCTTTGGGGACTGAATAAAATCTTGAGACATCGTACACGTTAAGCCTATAGTGGCCAAAATAGAGTCCTGGGGGAATGCAGAAGGACAGCAAGGCTGTACGCAAGGGTGTTGCATACCAAGCCAACACTTCTATCACTGGTCATCTGATGACCTCCCTGGAAAGCAAAGAACAAGAAAAGGCAGAAAGCCAGACAGGAAGAACCAGACTGGCTTATTTTTTCTAGAGAGACAGACCATCACTACCACTGAGGAGGTGCAGCATTTCGGTGCTGCAGGTGAATGCACGGATCTCTACTTTACATTTATAAAGACAGACCTGACAAAAGAACAGAAATTGAGCAGGCATTTTCTAAATTAATAGGACCTGCATATCATTATGCAAAAGTATTATTTTCTCCCTCAGCATTCTGTTGCACCACGCAGTGGAGACACAGCTTACTCAACAATTAAGTCAGTGGGGAAAAACGATTGCACAAAGTTTCTCTTGAGCTTTCATGAAATGGCCCATGAAGATCAGTGTATGTGGTTGGGTACAAACTGTACTTTCACGCACTAAGTCCCGCACAGTCAGCTTTCTTCCAGCATTGAAACAAATTGCTGTTTCTTTAGTTGAGAACCCAGATGAAATACCAGGCCTGCTATACCGTGAAAAGAAATTCTTTGGTCTGTTTTCTGCTCTGTATTTTTGTAAGCACATGGAGTTGAACAAGTGAAAGCCATGTAACTCCACTGTATACAAAAGGAAATTACCTTTTCCTCCATTCTCAAAATTGACACCCAAAAGAGTTTGAAGTGTTGAAAGAAATGTTCACATGCAACTTAAGCAACCACATTATCTCCTTTAACTAGTAAATTGGGTTGCCCTTTTAGTCCATGTCATTAGAAACAAGAAAACGACATTAACCAAACTATATGTGTTTCCAGTGACCTTGAATATTCAACGTGAAGAAAAAGGAACACAAAACTCATTTGAAATCTTTCCTCCTCTTTTCACACTTGCAGATGCATGCACAAATCTAAATTAACCCCAAAGTCCCTCATTCCGATTCCTACCACTCTCATTTAACTTTGGAAATGGGAACCAAGTTCAAGATTTCTGCCATGCCCATCCTGATCCACACTGCATCTTCTCCATCCTTCAGTTTAGCTCCACAGGATGCGTTCTGAGGCCCACATCGGCAGGCCCCTTACCCCCTGCCTTAATCCCTGGCATACCTAGGGGAAGACATCTACTTGGCCGGTCAAATAATGAAAATGGGAATTAAGCCAAAACACGTGGTTGCCAGTGGCAGAAACTTCTCTGGAACTAATTTAATGAACAGATAAAAAGATGGAGAAATTCAATGAGTTATGTAGCTGAGAAGCCCAAAGAAAGTGAATTTGAGCCTGAGTAGATACATAAGCTTGACCTTTGTCCTCAGGAGTGTGTATCTGTTCCCATGTCGATTTCTCAGAATGTCCATACACAATAGGAAACACAACCAATAGAAGCTATATGATGGCTCCTCCCAGCTGTTCCAGCAGAAATCCCAGAGATGCTTGCAACTGAGCTGACCAATCATAAGCTTATCCAGGAACTAATGATCACAGTGAATTCTGATTGGTCAAGTTTAGATCCTTGGGGGTTGGATAACAGGAACAGATCTGCCAAAAAAAAAAAAAAGGACTCAAGTGGAGAATTAATGATTAATGACTTTTTTTAAAGAAATAAAAGAGGAATTCTATCTTGGAATTCAGGGTAAACAGAATGCTGCAAGGGCAAAACCAACAAATATATCTGGTACACAGAAAAAAGAATGAAATCAATTATTTTTCTAAGCCTTGTTCCGTTTGTTTTCATACATACCTAAACCGAATAGCAATGATCTAACCTGGACCTTGTTTCATGGAAGCAAAAGAAAATTATCAAACTAGAAATGTTGACGATGAACATGTGCATGGAAGTTACGAATCAGAGCAGTTTCTAATTCTTAATTAAAGCCAGCAACTTATCGAGGCCTTCCATCACTTATTGAGACCCTGTTTCAAAAATAAAATAGGAGTGAGGGTGTAACTCAGAGGTAGAATGCCCTTGGGCTCAATCCCCAGTACCAAACACACAGACAAAAAAAAAATTCCAAATTCTTTGCTGATAGCACTTTGTGAAGTCAGACAAATATTTGTGAATTTCAAGAATCTGAAGATCATTTCTAATGCTTCAGTTATGTTCACAGGCTGGTAAGAAACTACAGAGTAAACATGTGAGAAAAACTGATGGTTGTCAGTTTTATTGTGCTAAGAATCTCTCTGGAAATGCAGCCAGAGACCCATCAAGATATATTTCTGGGCCAGAGGCTAAAGTTCTGTCATTGGTCATGTCTTCTTTTCTGATTTTTACCCAGGACCTACGGGTCACTGTAATACTAAAAATATAGCTTCCAACCCCCTTTGGAAACAACTTGACAAAGACTTTTACCATATTGCAGAAAAGCATGGGCATGTGTGCTCACTCAGAAATGTGTGGTTAGTATAAAAATCGCAAACCAATGATCAAGAGGTCGAGACTGGAAAACTTTTGTGCTAGTTTTGAAGCAATCTGTGGGTTTACTATGCTGAAATTTAGTGGTCAGAAAACACTAAACACTAAATACTCATGATGAAGCATTTAGCAAGGCAGGGAATTGCAACAAGCTTAGTCTGGATCTCACTAAGGTTAGTGTGAAAATTAGAACTTGATTCATAAGGTTAGGAAGAAAGCCCAACCCGGCTAACCTGAAAGACTGAGCAGAATTTCTTTTTGCCCTTTCTTCATAAAAAGTATTAACCATTAACTTTTGAGGTGTAGGGGGTAGAGGAAGGGGGAGAGGGAGCAGCAGAGGGAGAGGGGAGAGGGAGAGGAAAAGGAAGAGGGAGAGGGAGAAGGGGAGAAAGAGAGAGAGAGAGAGAGAGAGAGAAGGAATTTAAGAGATTTTCTAAAACTGAGTAAGTATTTTGAGGAGTTAGCTAACTGCAATTGAGGGTTACAGCATGTGAATTTTTTTTAAATATACTTCTCTAAAAAGAAGAGTAACCAGTGATAAAATCCAATCACCAAATTTAAGGGTAGTGATAACCAGAACAGAGTGGATTTGGTGTTAGTAGTTTAAAAAAAAAATGGAGTTGATACTTCAGTCAAAATGCAAAAAATATGTGTATGGCACTTGGCACAGGAGTTAAGTGAAAAACCCTGCTGGCTGGAGGAAGAGTCAGAGAGAAGTGGTGACACATGGGAATAAAACAAGGAGTGGGGGAAAGGTAACCCCAAAGTCCCGAGTTTCTGTCTTTGTACTTACTCAGTGATGCTCAGAAGAGTCCCTTTTCTTTCCTACCAGTTGCAAAAATGGCAGAAGTGAAAGTGGTCCAAGTTTTCCTGCCTCTTCACATGGGTCAGCAACTGGGCAGAGTTAAGAGGGAACAATTTCAGAGGGTGGATTTCATTTTGAAAAGAGTCGACAAGCACACCTTAGGCTATAAGCCACAACTTAGGCTTTGAGCCACACCTGGGGAAAGTATCTAAAAGTAAACTCAAAGGATCCTGACCAAAATCTTTGGTGCCTTTTCTAAATTTAAGTGAAAATGAAATGTAGTTCTGGTAACCAAGTCCAGTAGCACATGACTCAGACCTAGGATCGACTTAGATAAATATCTGAGTATATCCTGTCTGGTCAACCTGGAGTCTCCGCATTTTCTAAACAGATGACTATGTAGTATCACTTAGAACCCACGGTTCAAACAATTGCAACTCAGTCAGCCATGTGAGTTTTGACATGTTAATGACTATTGAAAAATGGTTTCAAACAAGTAAATTTATCAGACCTTGAGATACAAACTAGGAGCTATTGCTATAGAAGATACACTACCGCCCTGCCTAATGTGGATGCGCTATCCAACAGGTAAAGACAAAGCTGAGAAACAAGTCAGATATCTCAAGTCGATCGTGGACCCCTCTTTGGGGATTTTAAATCCTGAACATGAACAACCACCATATTAGAGTTGACCATTTCAGAGAAGAAGCACAGAAGAGAAGAGCGTTCTGGTTTGGATCTGAATGTCCCACCAAAGGCGCGTGTTGAAGGCTGGATCTCCAGGGCTGCAGTGGGCAGAGCTGGGGCTTTGGGAAAGAGGTTGGATGGTGAGGGCTCTAACCTCACCAGTGGATTAATCTATTAAGAGCTGGATGGACCACTGGGAGGTGGTGGAAACCGTAGGCAGGTGAGTGCTAGTTGGAGGAAGAGATTTCCTGTGTTTCCTCCTCCTCCTCCTCCTCCTCCTCCTCCTCCTCCTCCTCCTCCTCTTCCTCCTCCTCTTTCTTCCCAGCTGCCTTGAGCAGAGCAGCTCTCCTCTGCCATGTCCTTCCACCATGATGTTCCGTCTCACCTCAAGCCTACAGCATTGGAGCCGCCTAACCTTATACACCGAAACTCCTGAAACTGAGCCAAAATAAATCTTTCCTCTTTCAATTTGTTTTTCTCAGGTATTTTGGTCACAGTGATGAAAATCTGACTAACTCAAAGAGTTAGCTAGGAAGTTGACTGGACATAATCTTTTCATCAAGATGCAACTTATATTTGCTTTCTGGCAAAAAAGATGATGTAAGCACCAGATAGGTGTCAAGTAACTATCATTATTATATACTAAATAGTTAAATATATAAGATTACACATGTAACTACATATTCTAATTTATCATAAAGCATGTTTATTTAATGTTTTTTTTAAACAGCCCTACTTCCAAAAGGTTGTATCATTTAAAGATGCACTCATACTGTACCTAGAAAGAGGCAGACAGCCATACAATGGGTCCCCAACAAATAATGTAACTAATAATGGAAAGCAAACCTACCAACATAAAATAATTTTCTGGGACTAAAAGAATCTAAAAGGTTAATCCATGTCATCTCTGGGTTTCTCGTTTGATATTCTCCCCTAAAATGGGACCCCTCCAATAAAATGTGAGCAATGTGCATTCCAAAGCCTGGCATGGAAGACAGTTTGCCACTCTTGTAACCTAAGTGTACCAGATTATCACAGGTGCAGGCAATTAATAAGCAGATCACCCTACGCCCACAGTCCTCAGGGACCCGTCAAAAAGCAGTAAAGAGACATTTGAGATCTCAGCTCAGTTACAAATAGAATTAAGCAGAGAAAATTTATGCACCCTGTTCTCATTTTCCCCATTTTCTTTTGAAATTGAGAACACACATAGGATTCACTTTGAAGTTAGGGCTGCCTGAATATGATATTATTGATTTCCATAACATGTTTTTGCTCTGCAATGCGGATGTGCATTTTTCAAACATATTAAGCAAGGCTTTGATCTGATTTGTTCCACCAGATCACTTGGTGGAGGCTGAAAACCATTTCTATATAAGGGTTTGCTGTGCAGAGGGGAAGATTGCCTGAGCTTGAAAGAGGTTGGAAATATCCCATCTGAAAGCTCTTTTCAGTCTTCCTCAGCCTAAACATTTTACTCAGACAGGTCAAAGGTCACCAACTGTCAAAACAAAACCAAAATTATACAGTGCTCCTGCAAAGGAAGCTAAGCAAAGTGGAAACTCAGATTTCACAAACTGGACTCCGTAATGCAGCCAGCAACTGACAGTAAAACTGCCCTTAAAAAGTAGCAGGTACACTATCCTAAATCCTACTGATTTTTACAAGTTGTCCAGAATGTTTAAGACTGGTGTCTTAGGTATCAAGGTAGAAATTGAATCAAGCTATTGTAGAAAGGGGTGTGTGGGGCCAGCCCAAACTCTGAGCCGTTGAAGCAACCAGCCTGCAAACTTGGAGGCACCAGATGGCTTCATAAACCCAAAGACTCATAAATCTTCCCTTAAAGTTTCCAATTTCAAAAAGAGGTTGATTTCTTTGTGGGATTGGCAAGTATGGGAAACTTTGCCATTGGGTTATCTGACCCCCAAACCCTACTAGATTTGCAAGCTTTCTGGCTCCTCAAGCTGCAGACAACTGGACAGTCATCACAGCAAGTTCAAAACATGATGCCATCTGCCAGCCAGCTCACCAAGAAAAGACCTGAGCTTCTATTTTTCAACCTTATTTCTTAAAGCTCTAAGCTTTAAGTTCTAAGAATTTAAACACTCATGGACATATGGCTCATTCTTCAGGAAAGACCTTTGCAAAGAGTTTTGTTTTGTTTTTTTAATCCAACAAAAAAATTCCAGCTTTTAAGTCGCATTCACCATTTCTCAGGAAGAAAAATGGAGAAATGACTGACTTCTCTTGAGATCTACATAAACAAAAGTAACTTTACTTTTTTGTGATTCAACTTTATTCTTGACCTCTTAATATGACTATGTGTTGAAACTTCTCTTACTCCCTAATTTCCTCTTTCCTCTACCCAGTGAAAGAGGATGGTACAGGTAGGAAAGGTGCAGGAAATTGGAGGGAAAGCAGGGAAGGACAAAAATCAACAGTCAATGGGTAGCGAGCGCCAGTATAGATAAATAAGTCATTGCATGGATGAAGATCTGCATGTGCATGTCTTGCATGTTGTACACGTACACGCAACTCAGTTACAATGGGATTTAGGGTCCACCTGACCATGAGTGAGTGTGAAAAAAATTAGAGACTTTAATTTTGGTGTGAAAATGAGTGAATCTGAAAAGAGAAACTATTTTAGACACATACCTCTATTTTCATTGCTTGGCAATCGAAACACATAAGCATTACATTATTATATGTTCTCGTATCAATCTCCTTTTTTTGTCCAAGCGACATTGCACATTAGAATAACTATACTCTCTTCCCAGATTCATCCCCTGTGGTCTCAGGAGGAAGAGATCAGATCCCTGTGTAACATCACAAGGTTCTCCTAAGTACAGAATAAAAGACAGCATGGGTATAAGAGTGCTTTGAAAATGCAAGGCTTTATAATAACTTTAACTATGATGATTAATTCATAGACCAAAATATACATGAGGTAGAATGAATCAAAAGTAAGACAAATGGAAGAAAAATGGTTTTACAAGCTTAAGGTTGTTTACCTTAAGGGAAATTAGGTCCTTGGTCACTTAATGACTACCGTCAAGTATATTAAGGATTATTAGATTAAGAAAGTTCTCAAACTGGAAAACAGGAAAACACAACAATATTTGGGGTGAGTTCATACAGCAAGGTATGGATAATAAGAAATTTCAACAGTCTGGTTTGCCGAGCATGGGGGTGGATGAATCATTGAAGGAGACTGTGGTCTGATCATCCCAGGAATTGTAGAAGGGCCAGAATGATTGCAGTCTGATGTGGTTCAGACTTTGTGACCAAACTAAAAGAATGAGAGAGATTAGGTCACTCCAGATGTGTTTGGCAGCTGCAGAAGGTCAAAATATTAATTTAAGAAAAAAAAACTTTTGTGAAGTCCTAGTAACTTTAATGTAATCATATACATAAAAAGATACATCTGCTACCAAGGGCAAATATTTTTTCTTAAGTATTATTTTATTGGTACATTGTAGTCTCACATCATAATGTGGTTCCAAGTGATAGGGGCATATATGGACCCAACATTTGATGAGCTTCTCCTGGCTCCCTCCCCACTCCTTACCCTCCCCCATACATGATGTTGAGATTGGCATTGGGAATTTCACATATGTATATAACTTCAGTGGCAGTGTTATCATCATCGATTTTCTCTTCCCCACCACTACCACTGTCCCCTAGGACCTCTCCACTAGGGTTTCTTCTCCATTATCGAAATTCCCTCTTATACCTTGATTACTGCCTAGCTTCTGCATATGAGAGGAAACATATGTATGACCCTTCACTTTCTGTGACTGGCTAATCTCATTTAACATAATGTTCTCCAGGTCCATCTATTTTCCAGCAAATGACATAATTTAGTTCTTCTTTATTGCTGAGTAGAGTTCCACTGTGTGTATATCCCATACTTTTAATCCATTCATCTGTTGATGGATACCTAGGTTAGTTCCATGGTTTGGCTATTGTGAATTGTGCTGTTTTAAACATGAAATCCATCTGTCATGCCCACAAACAATGTGATTATAAAATATTCACTATATAATAAATGGCCATTGTAGCAGGAACCATTTCACGTAAAGGTTCTCTTTACAAGACATTCCCAGGTCAAGAATCACAGCACTTGTCCTGGTATGCTAGAGTTGTTAGGGAGACATTTTCTGGTCTTGACTTACAGGTAGGGCAGTCAGTGCTCTCATTAGTGCCCAGATGAGAAACATACCCCACCCTGGCCCCTACAACATTTGAGTTGTCGTCTCCTGATGCCCATTGGGGACTTGGTACCTGCCATAGTATATTGTAAATCCTTTTCTCTTTTTCTAGAATAAAATGAAAGATTTGTAGAAGTGTAATGAAAAAAGCAAAAAAATTTTAAAAAACAAAAAAGCAAGACACTCCCAGGAGTTGAAAGCATCACAGAAATGGTAATATTAACACATGAGCAAGTTTACCTGTTTTAGTTCATAGTTCCACAAAATGTTTAGAACCTGGAGTATACAGGGGAAAATCTAAACATTGGACCATGAACTGTACATCCTTCACTTTACTGCCAGGGTCCAGCCCTTTAGGCAGTGGGGTCGGGGGTCCCTCGACAGGTGTGGAATGAGACAAGGTCGCGAGAATACACTCACACCACACCCAATGTAGAAATGTATCTGTTTATTGCTTGTACGTAGCTGTTTTTTATACTATCTTTTTTGCAGTGAGGCATATAGAAAAAGAATTTTTACAGTCTTATTTTTCTAAAGATTGAGTAGGTATATCTTTAACTAGAAAAGCCATTTCCCATGGTATTTGATGGGATTAAGAAAACAGTAAAGGTTACAAAATACAATACGTATATAAAGATTCTTTTAGTACAAAGCAGTGTTAAAGGTTAACAACTAATAGTCTCTATTCATTAGTTTAAATCTTTACTATTTGCTTAGCTCCTTTAAACAGTGTTCCTATCTTTTTCTCAGGCAGCTAGAGAGTTAATGTGTCCATTGAAATTTTAGGAAGACAAGAAGGAAGTGGACAAACTATCTGTCTTAAAGCCTTCCTTACTCATAGATAAAATAGTAGACCTAAGTCTCTTTGGCTTATTTATTTTGTTTCTATACCTGTGTGCTGAGAGGGAACATATGGCTGTTTAGTAACTAAGCTTGCAAAGCCTGTTTCCTGACCCACAAGCCTTAATGTTTTAGTTTTCCTTTGTTTCTTGTTCTTTGTATCAGACTGACACAGCTCTTGATGGATTATTTTTAGGCCTATGGTTTTTCTGATCTCATTACTCCTCAGGAGTAAAAGCTTGGGACTTCATAAACTTGAGAACAGAAGACCCTCCTGCACCCAGGCTGACGAGACTCACGTCTGCATGCTCCTCCAGGAAGCAGCCACAGCTACAGTGACTGGACCCTACAGCACCCACAGGCACCATTAAATCTTGTTGTGACACTGACTCAAATAATGGTATTTGGCAATTTATATTTCTCATTAAACTATGAAAACCATGCATACCTAAACAATGATTAGTGAGGCCTTCAGTTTATAGCCTGAAAGATCCAATAAGACCTTCCTTGGTGAAAAATTAGCCACGTAGATGTATTATTTTGTCATAGATTAACATTTTTCAGAGCAAAACTATACATTTGCTCATCTACCATAACTTATTGATCATACTAGGACTTAGAATATTCTGCTATTTTTCTTGCAAGGTATAAATTCTAATTTAGATAAGGTTCAAGGTGTTCTGTAAAAATATACAGGTAAGTTCATATTTATGTGCAATGTATATAATTACACACAGAAACATACAATATGCACAAAGGTATCTATGCTATGCAAGCTATCATACCCTTTGCTGTTAGTGGAAGAGATATAATCATGCATTTCTCCAACTCATTCCTTCTTTTTGAGAGACATTTCTCCTGTTTTCATTACCTAATTATAAAAATTTTGTTATTGGACATCATGTGATTTCCCAATGAACTAAGTCTAGAGAAAATCTGGTAAGTACTGATTTCTTATCTTTCATTTAATTTCCACTCTTCTAATAAATTGAAAAAATAATCATGTTCGGATTCCATTCCAGATGATGAAAATCTCTCATTCATCAGCTTTTGCCCAGACTAAATTCTTGTTCACTTAAGTCTTGAATTCTGCTTATTTATAGAAGTTACTAGCTACATTATTATTCTACCCTAAAATTAGGTTCTCTATAATTTTTTTTCTAATTTTAGGAGGTAAAAGGTCTATTAAAACTTCATGACAATATGAAAATTAGAGGTGCCCTGACTGTGGCAACATTTGCAAGTACATTTTTTAACTTGTTTCCAAGAGATCTTTTAATGTGACATTATAAATAAAGGTATTTAAAACAAATAATAATATCAAATACCTTAGATAGAAAAGAATATTTGCTTTTCCTATAGTACCCTTTTTTTATTAAAAAGTGAGTAATTGGTTTGAAAAATACTATTGGGAACTATTTTTTATCCAATTCCAACACTACTTTGCTTAAAACACATCTTGGTTTACCTTATAACCATAGGAATGTTTATATCATTTGGGGTAGGATATCAAAAGATATATGGATTGAGGGATTTCAAAGAATGATTTGTTATCATCCTTAAATTTTTATAAACTTGATACTTCTACTATACCCCATCCTCCTACTAATATCAACTAGGAAGGAAGGAAGGAAGGAAGGAAGGAAGGAAGGAAGGAAGGAAGGAAGGAAGGAAGGAAGGAAGGAAGGAAGGAAAGGAGGATAGGAAGAAAGAAGAGAGGGAGGAGAGGGTGAGAAGGAGAGCAAGAAAGGAAAAGAGGGATGCAAGTAAGGAGGAGAGAGAAAGAAAAGAAAAGAAAGCAAAAACCCACTTGAACATAATGAAACCTTTGACTACACTGGAACATGACACCAAAAACAGAAAACTTCTCAAAGACAGTTAACATTACAGAGGAGAGGGTGGCATGGGTGACTTTCCTATTGCATGGTGTCTGGATCAGAGAAGACTACTGTGATGCTATGCTGAGTGGCTGATACTGTTAGAAAACCCAAAGTTATTCTGAGCAATTTTAGCCACTGGGAAGTGAAAGAAGAATCCAAGACAGGAAAGAGACAGAGATGCGGAACCCTAAATTCTGAGTATACATTCTATGTAAATTTTTGGTTAACCTCTGTCTGTGTGGCAGAAGTCAAGTGGTACAGTTAAGGATTAAAAGAAGAACTGAGATTCTAGTTGTCACCCAAGAAATGAAGTTTAAAGTTTGAATCTTGACTTCTTTAGTTGGTAATTTAAAAAGAAGTATTCTTCATAAACTATTAACAAAATCAAAACATGATATATCATTTTCCATTACTAGAAATCAATATTAAATCCCTTGACATTTGAAGAAACAAGAAAACATCACGCAAAAGACAATATAATTAACAGAGTTCAATCCTGAGATGAATGAGGTGTTAGAACTAGCAGAAATTAATTTAAAACAATTATAATTGTGATCAAATGATATGAAAGAGAAAATACTTATAAGGAATGAAAATGTAGGCATCTCAGCAGAGAAAGAGATATAAATTCTGGAAAAGTACAGTATCTACATTGTTTTTAAATCACAGAGGGAGTATAGTAGCAAAGAAGAGATGACAAGCTAAAGAGTCAGTAATACTAAAGACAGAATAAAAGAAATTATCCAATCCGAAGAGCAAAGAAAAAATTTTTTAAAAAATCAAAAAAGCCTCAGGTATTTTTTTTTTTTTTTGGCAAAACTTTCACTATTTTTTTTTTATTTGAAACAGATCATAGAACAGTATGCATGGATAAACTTATTTTCATAAAAAGGCAAAACAACACAAATGCATATACAAAAAAAAAGATGTGAAAGGCTCTGGATTACATATGGCTGGGGAGAACATGGCTGTATCATTTGAGGGTTCACTGCCCCTCTCAAAAGGGGGGGGATTTTTTTTTATTTTTTTTTTTTTGCTGTACTAGGGATTGAACTCAGGGGCATTCTGTCTCTGAGCTACACCCCCAGTCCTATTTTTTATTCTTTATTTTGAAATAGGCTCTCTCACTTAGTTGTGGAGAGCCTAAATAACTGAGGCTGGC